>JAODUP010000919.1:285000-297367 GCA_025642065.1 Paralvinella palmiformis
CTCTCCTTTGTACGTCGACTTCTCGAGTGGAAGGTCTTGATGCCGACTGCTATGTACCGTATCTATATACGAAGAGGGATATGTAACGTATTTGAATAAATGACCAAAGTGTTCGTATTTTTTATATGTTACCGACCGCAGAAAGGAGATTATTTCAGCTAAAACGAACGGCCTCTGGGTCTCCTTGACATCTGTAAAAAAAGCAAAGCTTAAGAAAAAGTGCTAAAGAATAAACCAACCGATGGAAGAAGAAAAAAAATCTATCCCACCACCCCTCTGACTGAGCCATTTTGATATTCTCATATAAAGACCGCAATATCTAAAGAATATCAGTCACTCGACATAAACGTATTGATGTCAAGTGACTGATGTGTTTCAGCCATTTAAATAATCGACCATAAAATTATAAACATTTTCAGCTCAACATTCCGATTTTAAATTTGATAACCGATACCACTTGCTAAATGTCGGTGTAATGTGAAGGTCATGGCGACACTGAACTTATTATGTCGTAGAAAATTATAAATAAAGAAGTGATATTTCACATTTTATAATTAATACAAGGGAGATTTGTTATTAATATGTCTGTTGTCAGATTAACTGTGTTAGGTGAGTTATGGGAATATGTATAGAATTTTGGGTTAACTATAGACTAGATTGGGCATTATATATATATATATATATATATATATAAATATGGGTCAGTGTTTGACTTCTGATTCATAGAACGCTAATTTATATTACGATGTCTTGAGGACCAGCAAAAGAATAGATAATTAATTATCAACTACGTTATCTGGTTGAGTCAGGTATACAGGTAGGTGACAAAAAGGAAATCAAACAGACCAATTTTAATTTGTTTGATGGCCATATTTTGCACGCTCTCCGCTATATAGGTCAACCGATCTCCAAACGTATGGGGCTGATGACAGGTATTGAGATGTAACATCCTCCGATTACAGGCCGACCGGGGTTCTAACCCCAGTCTTAGAGCTATATGTATTATTAATTCGGCTACGGAAACGTGGAGAACCGATAATAGGACGGCACACCTATATCCATGTACGCTGAAGAGATGCGGCGACCTAAACTATGACCTAGATATGTAAATATACCTAAACTTGGAGGCCGAGTCGAGATGTTGATGTAAAACTTAAGAAGCTTTATAGTGTTACCATCCTTGAGACTTTCACGTAGTATGACTGACAATCTGCAGTAATATAGTTTATATTAAGGTAATCGATGGCACGCTACTTGTGTGACTGATAAATGAGAATAAATAGGACACTGGATGGCCTAAATTGTGCCTAAGATGTGTCGTTAAACAACATCCATCCATAAATGAGAATATCGGATTTGGTGACGCTTCTGGGTGTCTTATAAGGTAATTGATATTGGATGACGGGATTATTACGATCATACACCATCATCATCATCTTCGTCGCTTAATCCTCCTATTCCTCATCATAATAATACTCGTGATGATGATGATGATGATCATCATCATCATCGTCGTCGTCAATACAGTCAGATGGATCATGTATGATTGCTTTACACTTACACAGTGCTATAAAGTATATTATACTGTCTGTCTGTGTACCTCAGATCGTATCTGTGACTAGCAAGACAAACGACTGTTTGAAAAGTACCGAGATCCGGGCCGCGGCCCTGGGCTCGGCCGTCCGTCTGTCCGTCCCGGATCTCGGCCTTAGCTAAGTTCTCTCTTTCAAAACTCCGAACTCACGTGGTCTCGAATCTACTTTATTCCTCTACTCAAAACTGTACAAAAACTATACACTCATCGAAACTATACACTCCAGAACCATCACTCCTCCACTCCAAAAGAAATCTACAAAAATCCAGATATTTATAGGGAATTGTCCCCTCAGCACCGTCAGTGTTGTTGTCCGGTAGACCCCGCATAGTCACCTGGTCCAATCAGCGCCGACTTGGCTGAGTCGAGAATAATCCCCCAATAAAACTCCTCCCACACATACAAACAGGTATATAAAGGGGACCCCCCCCGCCCGCAGCCCAACCAGCGTGTTGTCCAGTGGAGACTCGCATGTCCCTTGATCCAATCTCCGCTAACTTGGCTGTACCATTGCAAACATTCAGTAACAAGTCTTTTCATACATTCAACCCACACCACGAAAACATCACTAGAGTGCAAACCCAACCAAACCCCGCGGCTACGACATCTACACCCGTGCGATCCCAACAACCGGCCGGCCACAACTCTCGAAGCGGCAGTGAGCTCCGGTGGCCTAGCGGTTAAGTACACGGCACTTGGTGCCAACGGTCACACACATGACTCACTCACTACCTATGGTCACACACATGACTCACTACCTATGGTCACACACATGAAAGTCACCACCTATGGTCACACACATGAAAGTCACTACCTATGGTCACACATATGACTCACTACCTATGGTCACACACATGAAAGTCACTACCTATGGTCACACACATGAAAGTCACTACCTATGGTCACACACATAAAAGTCACTACCTATGGTCACACACATGAAAGTCACTACCTATAGTCACACACATGAAAGTCACTACCTATGGTCACACATATGAAAGTCACTACCTATGGTCACACACATAAAAGTCACTACCTATGGTCACACATATGACTCACTACCTATGGTCACACGCATGAAAGTCACTACCTATGGTCACACACATAAAAGTCACTACCTATGGTCACACATATGACTCACTACCTATGGTCACACACATGAAAGTCACTACCTATGGTCACACACATGAAAGTCACTACATATGGTCACAGACACACATAACAATCACTACACAATCATTGCTAGAATACAGTAATCCATGCTTGCAAAAATAATAGTAATGTATCTGTCATAGCATATGTGTAGCTGCAAATTGTTTGCATTATATGTTTAAACGCTATGATATCAGAATGTTTTATGGTGTACATTATGATGTTGGAATACCCGTGAGGTGTCACGGTAGTCATTAAAATGATTACCTGGAGCCAGTCTGGTGATGTCATAGGACTTCCTGAAATTGACTCTTCTTGTCAAAGGTGCAAAGCCATCGAGTAGAAATTATCAACGTAATATAATGTAATGCGCAGTTTATTGTTGTTACGCAAAGGTATGCGGTAGGCTAATTAAAAGAACAGTATATATAGATTTATTTGTATGTGATTTGTTGGATAGTTTTCTGTATTTAGTTAGTAATTCTATAAGTTTTCTAGCCATGTGCCTACCATAAAAGTGATAACTAACTGTATTCACACTGTTAACCACAAATGTCATAAATATGAATATTTTGTACTGCGCCTCACCTGTGGAATCACCTGCCAAATGCACTTCGACGATGTTCCTCATTTGATATGCTTAAAAACTCATCTTTTTAATATTGCTTATTCCTAATTGTTTTAGCATACTATTGTATTTTAGCTGTTTAGTTATTACACATGCATGTATATTCTATGTTTTAGTGTGTGGAGCACATCAGAACAACTTTGTTGAATGAGGTGCTATACAAATAATATATTATTATTATTATTATTATTATTATTATTACATATGTGGATTTTTTGGTGTTTTCTATTTTTGGTTTTCGTAGATTTTAATCCGCACAGGGTATTACATAGTATCCACAGAGTATTGCTTATTATGTACAAGTGTACAAAGTACTAAACGCATTGAACGTAAAGGAAAACAATGAATACAAATCTGTATTCTGAACGTATACTGTGTATAATGAATTCTCCGCAACCGCAATAGTTCCTAAGTCAGTAATTTCCTCTGTATATATATATTTATCATTACGTAGACGGTGATACTGTTTAACAGAATGATTTTAACAAGACAGCCTCAAAATTGTTGTACAAGAGTTTTGTCCGTTCATTCAGAATCCTATTCACTCTTAATTACGTCATCAACAATGAGGAGACGCTGAGGTTTGTTGTACCTCTTTACATCTAATGATGATCATGACTTCAATTACTTTTGTACTTTAACATTATTGTCCTGATCAGTACCTTTCAGTCCTTTCCATACGGAGTTATTTTGTACAAGCTTTTAATTTGTGGCCATTCTCCAGTCCCGAAATGAAGCTGCTTTGAGCTGGTGCGTTTTTTCGTCATATTCAGCAACATTTCACACAACCGATGTGACGACATCCCGGTTTAAGGCAATCATTCAGTGTTTTGACTGAACTAGAGATATTTCTTACTTGTAGAAGAAAACAAATGAGTGCACGAGAAAGAGGATCATCTGAGATCAGACAGCCAGTCCCGGTGATGTGCATTAAGTTACCGATAATAAGCGAACCAATCATGGGCCAGGATAATAACGAATGGACGTTCCTTTTGTTTTGGGGTGTGTAAATAAACAAAGACACGTGCATTATGTCAACAATGAATTGAGAAAATCAATGGAATGATGGAATAAACAACATTACTCGAGGGGACATACTTGGCTGTATTACAGAAATACACGTCTATATATACACTTATCAACAGATTAATTAAAATGCAACTACACAATCTAACGAGCATCCATTATTCTTAAGAAATGACAAATGTTCCAAATTCGATTTTTACACCTGCAAATCATTTGGTTCTTATATCCTAATTATCTGGATATAACAAGAATAGCATAATATGTACGTTTCATTATTATTAATTCAAATGTCACATGCATGAACATATCTGGAATAAATTACATTTTGGAAAGCATAGCAGTATGTGCTGTTAAACAATTAGCAAATTGTTTTTAATGAAACGTGCACATTGGTGTTATGCCATAATAATACTTTTACCCAATATTGTCTCTCACACGTGTAGCCTAAAAGAACATTGTTATTATATTCACCATCTTGAGAATCTTATATATAAGTAGTATAGCATTACATCACATACAACTGAGTTTTATAAACACATATCAATTTCATCTAAGTAAGATATTAGCATGTACTAAATTCAATGTAACTAATTGTGACATTGTACATTTTTTTAATATTTATCTTATATTGTCTGGATGTTCTGATAAGTCCAATACCAAAATATGGTATGGGTAATAAATATGATCTCTAAGCGTTTTTCCAAGATCTATGAAAGCTGTCTTTTAAAACCATTAATGAAAAAAGAGTTTGGACTGTAACATTCAAACAGTTGCATACCTGTTTCAAATCTTACATTTCTATCTAATGTTATAGAAAAGGCGGTTGCTTTCCATCTAAACCAATATTTTTCAATAATAATCTAAATAAGCCACTACAGCCTGCGCATAAAAGTGGTTATAACACCGAAACAGCCTTGATTTGAGTGAAGAATGATATTATGACGTCAGTTGATCAAGGTAAGCCTGTATGACTTGTTCTTCTGGACCTGTCTGTTGTATTTGATACAGTTGACCATAATCGTACTTTTATCTAGGTTGAAAGATATGTTTGATCTGTCAGGTAAAGTAATTGAATAGATTCGATCCTATTTGGAACAATGCTCTGAGATAGTGTCTGTTCATGGTTTTTGACCTGATGTTCAGTTATCGTTATCTAGTATTCCCAATGGTTCAATTTTTGGTTCTCTGTATTTCTGATATTAGGCTATGGATTACTTAAAATCGCTTACCATTGTTTTGGCTTCACCACATCGTATTAAATCCCAATAAACAGCAACATTACAGATGAATGAATCTTCAATTTTCTAACTGTTGTGGGATGGCCAATATTTAAAGGCGTTACTTAATAATATTTGTGTATATATAATCAAGACAATTCAATTAATTCCTGTTGGATTACAAATATGATCAGCAACTGAAAAATCACGCGCAAAAAAGATCCAAGTTCCATTCCGAACAGGTTTTTTTCAGAAACAGAATGAACAAACATGATTAGCTCTATCTTACATAAGAATTAAGATATATAAAATATTTATTAAAAATAACAGTTAATGCTAACTCAAAATCCCAATTCATCATATCGATTTTTTTTGGTGGGGAGGGGTGTTTGTATAGAATAATCTGAAAATGATATGAACGATAGTAAAATAATATAAATCCAATGAATTTACCAGAAATATTCTGATGCATTTTTCCACCGCGAAATTTGGCCGGAATGAGGCCGCCTTTGCCGCTGACGTCACACCAAGAACCCATTCGGGTATGGAAACTTTTCCCAGGGATTAATTTCTCGGCTCAAAAAATCGTGGGTGGCTGATCACGTTAAATCACGTTGTCGTCTCGACTGAATTGATTAAAATAAAGAGGGACGTTAAATACCCCCTGATGACTTAATGTACTCTGGCTGTGACAATCCTCGGGGTATTTCGGCTCCAGCTTTCATTATGACTCCTTTGTGAGTGGTGGGGGATGCGCTACGAACAACCACTCAATAAAAGGTAACACACTGGAAAACGTACCTGCGCTTTCGTGTACAATCCCTGTTTTATGATCATAGATCTTGAAATGAAAGAAAATCAATCAATCAAACGGGATTTATTCATAGACATCATTACTATGGTTCTACAATTTTTTGTAAGAGCAGCCTCCAACAACAGCAGCAACTCATCAATTATGACATGATATTATGTTATCTTTCCCAAGGTGTGGTGTACTAAGCAATGCAATTAACGTAATGATCCACGTCACAGCGTGCATCGGATGTTTCCGGCGCCACGTCGGGAAATTCCGTGGAAACATCCGATATTTATTTAATTGTTCGTTTTTCAATTAGATACCAGCTATTATCGTGAATTATATTAGTGGATTGGAGAGCAACTAAAGGGACTAAATATGTTTCCAAAAGTAGTGTTTGTTGCCGCTACATATCCTTTAACAGCCATCAGAAATACAATCGTACTTTACGGCTTACTTAAGCTCTAGTATGACGTACAACAGAAGTGGGTAATTCAAGAGTTTCAGGCACGACTCACCACTCTACAGGAGCTGCATAACCAATGGGCAAGCCATGTGCAAGGAACAAGCTTCAGACGAAGTATCGTTTTCACCATCACTTGTGGAGGAATGCATCTCCATCAACAGTGAGAAAGAGATGTTCTCCCCAGCAGCTTGGCTGAAAGTGAAACCAATGCTTTATGCACCGAAAGATCACCAATTGTGGCATTGCAGTGTGTCCACAGACTTGAAATGAAAATAAAGCAAATCAAATCCGAGGCTTCATTTGTGGCTGCAACGCGGCCATTGGGATGAGTTCGAGGAGGGGGATGAATTAAAATTAATCAACATTTCAGGGTTTGGGGCAACATTGTCAGAAAAAACCTTTTCAGTCCCTTCTCCTGTTTCAACAGTCCTTGGCATATTGACTCAAAGTACAAGAAACGAGGGGATACACGACGAAGAAAAACATTGCTTTTATCAAGTGGTGGGAGTTTTTCTTCTTTTTGCACCCTCTTTTAGCCTGCTCTGCTTGATTTACTAAAACTATTCTTAAAACAATACAGATAAATAGCAAAGTCAATCGTTCTTGGCTTTTCCTTGACACCTGCCTGCATTGCATTCATAACAATGATGCAAACTACACCATCCCAAATCTAGATATATTGGAATCATGTCCTTCAGATACTTGAATACACACTTTTTGTTGCCGTTCAATATATTTGGCTTATCTGTCATGTTATACCCATCACTTAATATCAAATTTGTTGAGAGTTTTACTAGCTGATCTCTGATTTCCTCAGCATTTGGATTGGTAGTATATTTATGCTCAAAAGATCTGTCACTACTTTACGTTTGTGTTTATTATAGGTGTTGAATGTTGAAATTTCTCAGTTATTTGGAGGATCATTCTATGGCGGTGAGGTCACGAGCACACTGAAGGATACCATTTTCCAAACATATTTTCCAATATGACATTCAGAAGTGATTGTGCATCTTGGATACCAGTGTGATTTTAAGTCCTTGTTGATTACCTACTCTGATGGTGGGCTAGAACAACGTGTTAGATAGCCCTTTGTGCGGTTGTTGGCCTTAAATGCCCTATTTGTAAACCCTTGACTTGGATATGTTGATTGTGCTCATTGTTGCCCTTTAGATTCATATACGAATCCTACTGAAAGATGACATTCAATATTGAACCTGGAATTTTAATATACTACATTACAACGTAGTTTTAAGCCAGAGGGCTTTGAAGCACAGATGAAACAAACCAACTTAATGAAAAACATAGCTGCTTGTGTAGAAGGACAATCGGAGTTCCAAGATGCACTGATGGAAAGTCTTAGGCCATACATCGTAACCATTCAGATGCTACTCAAACGTCTCGAATTGAAATACAAGCCAAATCCAAATGGAATATCCGCAACCGATGAACAAATAAGAAAACTAGTGGCACCTCTCACGAACAATGACACTACATTTTCCGTGCAAGATACATCTGCTAAAGCTCTATCAAAAATAGCACCACTGCAAACATTCCTGAATCATTACTTGCTTCATAGGACCTATGTCCTCCAGTAAATGAAATGTGACTAAGTTGACTGTCGTATGTATACCCCACCTATGTTTTCAGCATGTGTGTTCTCCATTTCATATCAGGTACTATACAATTTGTCTATTTGAATTTACTTTCCATATTTAAAAAGTATATATATATATATATATATATATATATATATATATATATATATAATATATATATTATGTTTATGAAGGAATGTGTATGGTCGAACTATACTTATCATGATATAAATAGTATATACATAATTTATTTCAGTAGACACGAGAGAAAATTCTAAACTTAGTCTCAACTTCGTCTCAGATTGACACGGCCTAATGCGTGGTCAATTTGACAACAAAATACGAAGTTATCATGTGTTGTTGGTACGGATGAGAACTCTATCTGAATCATGATTTTGTCGAATGATGTCGTGATAAATATGAGATAAATATTGCCTGACATCATAAGATTAATCAACAACTTGAATGCCGATATAACAACAAATTAGCCAACTCACACATATTCCTACTAATCAACATGTTAGTTTAATATTTTATACAGCTGATCTAGTTGCAAGAGAACAAAGACTGTACAAAACTAAATCTGATCATTTATCAATGTGTTAATCAAGCGGTGATTAGACTAAATATGGTAAACATTCGATTGTAAAGACGTCTATAGATTCTAAAATGACATCCACCTAGAACTGTTTGAAGGTTTATATCAAGAGCCCATTCGGGTGCCCTCTTGCTGATCCAATTATGAAAGCAGTTCGCCCTTGAACGAATGTAGGTAGAGGTATTCATTCACTTCAGTCTTGTTCAGTCTTCTTACCTGTTGCCCACTAAAATTATTATTCGCAGTCATTCGCACAATATTTCGCCCAATCACTGATCTCGAAAATAATAATGTTCGTAGTGTGGATCTAACGACAAAGGAATGAGTTTATATTTGACAGTGTGATGTATGTGTCCTTTTCTTTGTCATTCTAATAATTTCAATGATGGCATTCACTTGAGTCGCCTCTAGTGGTAGGGTCTACAACAATATGCATAAATATGAATTTATCCATCATAAAATATTTGCAGCAATATGACAATGACTTGTTATAGTTATATGAAATCCATAAATTGGTGTGATGATCGTTCTATCATATTACCTATGACTCAGAAATGCTCTCTCTCTCTCACACACGCGCACACGCGCACACACACACACACACACACACACACACACACACACACACACACACACACACACACACACACACACACACACACACACACACACACACACACACACACACACACACACACACACACACACACACACACACACACACACACACACACAGGTCTCGAACAATGTTTAGATATGTTGATGTTCTGTGCCTGTTCCCTCTCTACATGTACCCTAAAATGATCTATTTCCATCCATATTCCTTATTACACCAATGTAAGAAAGTTATGTCGTTATTACAACATGTTTGAGTTTATTAGCTTTGTTATGTATAATGTATAATCTATATTGTTGTCCTCTTATGTGGTCTGGCGAAACGACCTATTAATTCATACAATGCTGCTTGGTGGATTTATACTCCTGGAGTTGTTTGTTACTCCGGCAGGCATCTCCATGGGTATTAAGCTGCGGACAGAGTTTTTTCCCATATTATGAGGAATTAGGTTACACTGATATAAGAAATGTGTTAAATGTATAGCTATTATAATCCCGACATGTCATTCGCAGTATCGGAGATCTGCCTGAAATCCGCTGTTCTCGACCATGTGTCCAATAGATGTTGTTGTTTTGTTGTTCGGGGAGAATCCCCAGGCTGTCGCTTAATCACCACAGCCTCTATGTTGGAGTGGTTGAGATACCTCCTCCCCCCACCACCACTCACAGGGGAGCAGTACGGAAAGATGGAGCCGAAATACCCTGAGGGTGGTCACTGCAAGAGTGTTTTACGTCCTCAGCGGGTTTTTTTGCGGCCCCCTTTATTTTAAACAATTCAGTGTAGACGGCAGCGCCATTTAACGTGGTCAGCTACCCACGACGTTGTGAGCCGAGACATTAATCCCTGGAAAAGTTTCGACCTCTTACTGGGTTCGAACCTGTGACCGTTGGCACCAAGTGCCGGGTGCTTAACCGCTAGGCCACCGGAGCTCACTAGATAGTGAATAGGCGCTTTAATTTAGATCCCACCACACCTAATTGCATATACTTAGTGATGAACGGAAACGTATGAGGATTAGCTGTTAGGTTCGAGTAAATCATATTATTTACTCAGGTTTGAGACGATATTTCGTTCTAGTCCAGTAATAATCCATTGTGCGGTATTGCTACTTTGTTTATATTTTAGTTAAATCGCTTCAGTGAGTCCATACTGAGTTAGTGTACATTCTTTTGTGGTGAACAAACTGTAATGTTTGTTAACACGCCGAGGGTATATAAAAGGCTTGACTTTTCACTTAGGTTAGAGAAGAACTTCGACGCCAGACTAATCGGACGTGTACCGATATATATATAGTTCATATAGGTAGGATTTATTTAGTTATTCGAACCCAGAATAAAGCTGAGGTCAGCATCTGAGGTGTCGAAATGTTTTATATACAGGTTTCTTTTGGACCACAGAAAATTACTGTTGAATGTAAACTGTGGTGTCAAAATAGTTATGATATGTATGTAGCAAGTCACCATTGAACCACACGCACGTGTTGTTTGCTCCGAGCTGTGGTATCAACTGGTATGTGTTTTACGTGCTTCCGCTTTTTGTACGTAGCCTGCATGTAGCCGCTTTCCTGTTGGCGTGACATATTTGTCGCGTACGAAAAGCGAATTATCTGGTTCCCACAGGCTGATGAGTAGACCAGACACATGCTTAGGTATACGCACACATCTATCAATATGTGGAGGTATGGAACATTTTATTTTTAGATTAATGTATGTATAGTTGTATTTAGATTTATGGAGGTAGGTTTCGAAGGATGTTTAGATATGTTGATGCTCTGTGCCTGTTGCCTCTTACTATGTACCATAAAACGCACATTGCCCGTGCCAGAAATCTTATCTATTTCCACCCAGATTCCTTATTACACCAATGTAAGAAAGTTATGTCGTTATTACAACATGTTTGAGTTTATTAGCCTTGTTATGTATAATGTAGAATCTATATTGTTGTCCTCTTATGTGGTCTGGCGAAACGACCTATTAATTCATACAATACTGCTTGATGGATTTATACTCCTGGAGTTGTTTGTTACTCCGGCAGGCATCTCCATGGGTATTAAGCTGCGGACAGAGTTTTTTCCCATATTATGATGAATTAGATTACACTGATATGGGAAATTTGTTAAATGTATAGCTATTATAATCCTGACGTGTCATTCGCAGTATCGAAGATCTGCCTGAAATCCGCTGTTCTCGACCATCGGTCAAATAGATCAAATGGATAGGCGCTTTAATTTAGATCCCACCACACCTAACTGCATATACTTAGGGACGCTAAATTAAGCGTGAATGAACGTTCCCTTAGTGATGAACGGAAACGTATGAGGGTTAGCTGTTAGGTTCGAGTAAATCATAGTATTTACTCAGGTTTGAGACGATATTTCGTTCTAGTCCAGTAATAATCCATTGTGCGGTATTGCTACTTTGTTTATATTTTAGTTAAATCGCTTCAGTGAGTCCATACTGAGTTAGTGTACATTCTTTTGTGGTGAACAAACTGTAATGTTTGTTAACACGCCGAGGGTATATAAAAGCTTGACTTTTCACTTAGGTTAGAGAAGAACTTCGACGCCAGACTAATCGGAAGTGTACCGATATATATGTTCATATAGGTAGGATTTATTTAGTTATTCGAACCCAGAATAAAGCTGAGGTCAGCATCTGAGGTGTCGAAATGTTTTATATA
>JAODUP010000091.1:0-35000 GCA_025642065.1 Paralvinella palmiformis
AATTTAGTATAACATAAAAGTACCTAACTGTAATTTTTCTAAACATATTGAACGCCAGTTAGTCGGTCCGTGTCTGTGCGTGTGTGCGAGCGTGTATAAAGCCACCTAGTTTTTTCTCTCTCTCCATTTTCAGAGATTAACGGCATAAAGTCGACTGTGGTTGTAAGCAGATTAGTTAAAGCCCTAACAGTTTACAAATGGCGACATCACAGCGCCGACAGCCCGCTGAAGTTGTACGTCGTAGACAATAGCGAGATCTATATCAATGTTTTAATCAAACTGTTGGAAAAGGAATCCGAAAAACAGACGAACAAAAAGAAGAAATCCAGAGTGGAGAGACTGTAAACGTATGGATTCAACTGCATTTCAATTCAACCTTTTCCCAGAAATATCAAAATCAACCACGCTACGTTTCGGTATTATGAAATGAAAGGTTAAAATTTCCATGGAATTTTTGGGTTAATTTTACGAAAAATTTTTTTTAAAAATATTTTATAAATAGATGTTCTTTTATTTTTACCACAAAAGATTTTTAAAAAAATTTGAATACCCCCTTTAAAAAAAAGGGTTCATTGTTTTTTAAACGGGGAAATTATTTTTATTCATGGTTAAAAATAAAAATCAATAATTTATTTTAAAAAATTTAATTAAATATTTTGCTTACCTTTTTTATATTAATTATACTCGGAATAAAAAAAATTTACCTAACTTTTTTTTAATTTCCATCTTTCCAAAAAATAAACATTGTTAAATATGAATATATATATATATATATATATACATATATATATATATATATATATATAAAACACATATATATATATATATATATATATATATATATAAATAAATTACCCGCCCATTTAAATAAAATTAATAATAATAATAATTTTATATTTAATAAAGCCCCCTTACTAGCAGGAGCCATTAAAAGGCGCTGTACAAATAATATGTAATTTAATAATACCCCAAATAATGTCTGAAAAAACCCCTGTAATGATTTAAAAGATAATAATTATTTATCTGTGAAAGCGACCTTAAATAGGTGTGTTTTTGAAGAGATTAAAATTTTCCCAAGAGACGACGAATTTCTAATATTTCCGGCAACTTATTCCACAAAGGGGGGCTCAACACTAAACGCAATCACCATATGACTTGAGCCGAGACACTGGCACCTGCAATGTATCTGACTGGATGACCTGAGTTTTCGGGATGACTTTCTAAGGAAACCAGTTCACACAGGTATTCTGGTCCCATATCATTAATAGATTTATAAGTTATTAACGAATTTTAAAAATGGATACGTGTCTAACAGGTAGCCAATGTATTTTTTGAAGAATTGGGTAATATGATATATTTTCTAGTATTTGTTACAATCGAGCTGCACTATTCTGAATTCGCTGAAGGCGATTAATGTTATAATCAGAATAAAACAGGGATTACAATAGTCTATACGAGATGTAACAAAGGCATGAACTACAGTTAAAAGTGATTCTTGTGTCGAATGTTTTAAAACAGTGGATGTTCTTAAGATGGTAGTAGGCAGCTATACTGATGTGACATGTTCGCATGTTAATACATTGGTCAAAAATAACCCCTAATTTTTTACTGACCCATTGGGGTAATGAAGATGCACCCTTTGTAATGCTGGTGTCTTTAGGGATTTAACACAATGGGTGATCCCAAATATAAAATATTTGTTTTATTATCATTTAGTTTTGGGTTTTGAGTCATCCATAGCCGGATATCGGCAATCAATGTTCTAAATTCTTCAAGGAAGAGGAGAAATTTAACTCATTGTCAGGATCCAGTGATATATACAGCTGTGTGTCATCACATCAAGTGATATTTAACCCCATATCGCTGCGCAATGATCCCAAGAGGGGTATACATTGTGAAAACCAGAGGACCAAGAACTGAACCCTGTGGAAACCCCAGATAAAAAAAACTGAATGTCAGATAAAATACCATGAACAGACCTCTCTGGGAGCGTTGCCAGATAGGTCAAAACCATTCAAGTACTCTACCTGACAGACCAAACATGTCTTTTAACCTAGAAAAAGTACATTATGGTCAACTGTATCAAATGCGAGACAGGCCCAGAAGAACAAGTATTACTGGTTTACCTTGATCAAT
Source organism: Paralvinella palmiformis (assembly GCA_025642065.1). Classification (NCBI taxonomy): domain Eukaryota; kingdom Metazoa; phylum Annelida; class Polychaeta; order Terebellida; family Alvinellidae; genus Paralvinella; species Paralvinella palmiformis. The sequence continues at coordinate 2,137 of JAODUP010000091.1, forward strand.
TGACATCATAATATCTTTTTTCACTCGAACCAAGGCTGTTTCATTGGGGACCACTTTTATAGGCAGACTGTAGTGATTCATTAAGGTTTTTTGATTAAATATTTGTTTAGAGGGAAAGAACTCCTTTCTATAACTTTAGATAAAATGTAAGATTTGAAAAAGGTCTGTAATTGTTTAGAATTTACAGTCCAAGTGTGGTTTTTTTTTAATGGTTTTTAAAAGGGGAGCTTTCATGGATCTTGGGAAAACACCCCGAGATAATGATTTATTAACTATATTTGTAATTGGGTTTTCAGAACATCCAGACAATTTTTACAAGCCATGTAGGCATAGGGTCAACTGCACGAAAGCATTAGATGACTTTTTCAGCAACTGTCTGATATGTTTTAAAATCAAATGTATCCATCATGGGTATGAGGACTCTTCTACCTGGTTACCCTGTGATAAGGTGCTGGACTGGAACCCACTATGATATTTAATATTTTTTGACAGAAGAAGTTATTAAAAAATGGGCCATATCTTTATCTGAGTTGATATTATTTGGGAGGACAGTTTGACTTTTTTTGTAATACTTTATTCACAACACTGAAAACAGTCCTTTGATTTCCCCTTTGGGTGCTTTTTATCTTTCTATTATAGTATTCGGATTTAGCAGAGGCAAGGGTATTTTTAACAAAATTTTACTGACCTTGAACATTTCAAAAAAAAAACACAAACTGGTCCTGATCCACAGCGCTCACAATACCTTCTGTGTCTCTTTGCAGCCTGTATGTTCTTATTATACCATGGAAGCATTGGTCTGCTTGGATTTCCTTTGTCCTTAAAGGTGCATGTTGATCTAAATGTCTCTCAATGTATTATCTAGAGATCCACCAGATGATCCACATCATCGGTGGATCCAATACCAGAGAAGAGACTGCAGATCAGCAAGAAAAGCCTCCTTGTCAATTGACTTGTATCTTCTATATGAAATATCTTTAGATGAAACAGATTGTTTCTGTAAAGATACATTAATGTCAACAAGGAAATGATCAGAAGCATGGAAGACACAGACACACCTTTTAAAAATTTTCATCATCACGGGGGATGACAAAATCAGATTGACCATGTCTTGTGTTCTTTCTTTGGGCATCTGCCTGAGATTGGGAGATCTAAGAATGTCAGCCAGTTGTTTAATTTGAATCCGGGGAAAAAACCATCCCCCACCTTTTTTGGAAGGCTGCATGGTGGAATGAATATCCCGCTGGAGTCACATCACCAACAATTTTCTGGTCTGAAACATTACCAGTCAGCCAAGTCTCTGTTATGACAAGAGATCAAGATCCATATCCTTTAAAAACATCAGATATTTCATCAGATTTATTACAGATCGACTGACAGTTAATAAGACCAATACTTAATTTTTACACTGTGTTTTATGGTGTTATTGGCACAGTGATCAAATTACTGGCATCAGACCCAATCTGCTTTGGATGTTTTTCACTCGTGGGCCATCGCTAAACAAATGGTATTATCACCATAGGGTCGTAATGCAAGCAACTGATCTCTACTATAATTCATTATAATTATAGAAATAAAATAAGTGAAAAATTTAAATAAAAAAATAAAATAAAAAAAAACATACACAAGCAAAAAAACCCAGTTCTTATGGGGAAAAACTGGAGCGGGCGATAATATAGGGCGTCAAATGAGCAGTTAAAAAGAAAATACAAGAAATACAAAATAACTAAATATAATCAATTTATATTAATCTAAATTAAATCTATATTACATAATATCAAAATACACCTTTTACTGGTGTAATTATCTAATAGCTGAACTATCCGAGAAATATTCCCGGGGCCATTTCATCGAGAGCGGTCATACTTCCCGCCAAAAAAACAGAACCCCCAAGTTTTTGAAATTTGGCTAAAATGTACTGTGCAATCATCCTGGATGACATTCATATTTTGTATTTGAGCGTGTGTGTTTTAAGATATATATACAAATATATATATATATATATATATATATACATATATATATGTGTGTGTGTGGGTGCTTGGGTTGTGGCTCAGAACATTAAAACCTATAAAATCCCTTTTAAAAAATGTACCTCCATTAATCTATAGATAATTAAATCAAAACATAATTGAATTTATGCATTCAAAAAAGTACACATCTATACATTCGTAGACCTATATATATATATCTGGGCTACCCACCAGCCCGTGGGGCCCAGATAATCCGCTTTTCGCACGTGACAAATATGTCACGACCACAAGGAAGTGGTTGGTGTAGTCTACGCACAAAAAGAGGAAGCAAACCAAAAAGTACCATTTGACACCACAGCTCGCAATTAATAACACGTGCATGTGGTTCAATAGTACGTTAACATATATACAGGATACATACTGACACCACAGTTTACATTCAGCAGTAATTTGCTGTGACTCAAGGATAACCTATACATATAATTATTTCGATACCACAGAGGCTGATCCCAGCCCCTTTCTGGGTTCGAATAGCTAAATAAAACCTACCTATATCAACCATACAGATAGATGTCCGATAGGTTCGCCGTCGCCAAGTTGTTTGACCCAACCAACATAACAGTTTCAGTTGAGCAGACGACAAACGTGTGTCGTTTCCAGTATCGACGTCACCAAGTTGTTAGCCGATCAGGATGAAAATATTTGTGCTCTCGGCTAACCAACATAACAGTTTTGGTTGAACTGTTCCCCGATCAGGGTGTGCTTTAATGAACTGTCGGCGCTCTAACCAACATACCAGTTTCAGTTGAACGCCAAGTTGTTACCCGATCGGGATGAAAATGTGTGCCTTTTATCAGCTCTCGGCACACTAACCAACACAACAGTTTCAGAACAACACATCATAATGTTAGGTCGTGTGCACTACCTATATATGGAAGCAGTGAAGTGACTTGGCTCAAAAAATAAAGTAGCAATACTGTACAGTGGATTATTACTCGACTACAACGAAATATCGTCTCAATCCTGAGTAAATACTATGATTAACTCAAACCTAATAGCTAATCCTCACACGTTTCCGTTCATCACTTAGTGAACGTTCATCCACGACTAATTTAGTGTCCCTAAGTATATGCAGTTAGGTGTGGTGGGATCTAAATTAAAGCGCCTATCCACTTGATCTATTTGAGCTATAATCGAGAATAGCGGATTTCAGGCAGATCTCCGATACTGCGAATGACACGTCGGATCTATAATAGCTATGCAAATTTCCTATATCAGTGTAACCTAATTACTCATAATATGGGAAAACTCTGTCCGCAGCTTAATACCCATGGAGATGCCTGCCGGAGTAACAAACGACTCCGGGAGTATAAATCCATCAAACAGCATTGCATGGTTGAACAGAAAATCCTTTCACAAGACCATATAAAAAGACAACAATGCAGATTCTACATAATACATAGCAAAGTTGACACAGTAAAACATGCGACATTAACGACATAACTTTCTTACATTGGGGTAATAGGGAATCTGGATCGAAATATGTCTGATTTCTGGCACGGGCAATGTGTGCTTTAGAATACACACATATATATATATATATATATATATATATATATGTTGGCACTGGCTCAGAACATCAAAACCTATACATCCTTTAAAGGCTGCACCCCCATTAATCTATACATAATTAAATCAAAACATAGTTGAATTTATGCATACAAAAGTATACATCTATACATTCGTAGATTCTATCTGGAACAACGCTCCCAGAGAGTGTCTGTTCATGGTATTTTATCTGACATTCAGTTTTTGTTATCTGGTGTACCACAGGGTTCAGTTCTTGGTCCTCTGGTTTTCACAGTGTATACCCGTCCTCTTGGGATCATTGCGCAGCGATATGGGGTTAAATATCACTTGTATGCTGATGACACACAGCTGTAGATATCACTGGATCCTGACAATGAGTTAAATTTCTCCTCTTCCTTGAAGAATTTAGAACATTGTATTGCCGATATCCGGCTATGGATGACTCAAAAATACACATTGTGTTAAATCCCTAAAGACACCAGCATTACAGATGGGTGCATCTTCGATTATTTTTGACCAATGTATTAACATGCATGAACATGTCGCATCAATATGCCGAGCTACCTACTGCCATCTTAAGAACATCCACTGTTTAAAAGCATTCTTGACACAAGAATCACTTTTTAACTGTAGTTCCATGCCTTTGTTACATCTCGTATAGACTATTGTAACTCCTGTTACATGGCATATCTGATTATAACATTAATCGCCTTCAGCGAATTCAGAATAGTGCAGCTCACATTGTAACAAATACTAGAAAATATGATCATATCACCCCAATTTTTCAAAAACTACATTGGCTACCTGTTAGACAGCGTATCCATTTCAGAATTTTGTTAATAACTTATAAATCTATTAATGATATGGCGCCAGAATACCTGTATGAACTGGTGTCCATTAGAAAGTTATCCGAAAACTCAGGTCATCCAGTCAGATACTATATTGCAGGTGCCAGTGTCTCGGCACAAGTCATATGGTGATTGTGCGTTTAGTGTTGCAGCCCCCACTTTGTGGAATAAGTTGCCGGCAAATATTAGAAATGCGTCGTCTCTTGGAAATTTTAAGTCTCTTCTAAAAACACACCTATTTAAGGTCGCTTTCACAGATAAATAATTATTATCTTTTAAATCATTACAGGGTTTTTACAGACATTATTTGGGGTATTATTATATTACATATTATTTGTACAGCGCCTTTGAATGGCTCCTGCTAGTAAGGGCGCTTTATTAAAATAATTATCAACATTATTATTATTATATATTGGGCTACTTTTCAGTCTGTGGGGCCCAGATAATCCGCTTTTCGTGCGTGACAAATATGTCACGCCCACAGGGAAGCAGTTGATATAGGCTACGCATAAAAGGACATGTGTATAATCATAAATACTTCCAAATAAATTTATCATTTCAAAAAATACAAATAATATATATATATATATATATATATATATATAAAAATATATAATTTATTAATATTATTAAACCTAATTAGATCAGACCCACACAACATCATAAATTATAAAAATACATACATACATACATATATATATATATATATATATATATATATATATATATATATATATTTTTTTTTGTTGTGTGTGTGTGTGTGTGTGTGTGTGTGTGTGTGTGTGTGTGTGCGCGCGTGCGTGTGCGTGCGTGCTAAACTCCCGAGTTCCTAGGAATTCGATCTGTTTGTCGATCACTGTAATTCTAAACATTTTTAGCAGTATACGAGAATAATTTATTTCTTATCCGGGTGATACCTGTGTTTGCTGGACAGTTTCCTAGGCAGTACCTACTTGACCATATGTCCCAAGTGCAACCAGTGATTAATTAATATATTTAACATTATCTGTGAGTTGCTAAGTGAATGATTAACGATGGCTAATTTGGTGTTTCCAAAAGGAGCTAATTATAAAGATTTGAAGCCGTCTTAGAGGACCATCCGCATTTAAAGGGACAGTCCACCCTCAGAAAATATTGTTTAAATGTGTAATGCTTAAAACAGTAACCAAAAATTCCACAATGATAATCACGAAATGTACCTGATATCATAGATATTGGGAAATAATCCAAATTACTGGAGGGCCGCCATTTACAGCTGCACCGGAAGCCAGATTCGAAGGCGGGAAGGAGCAAACTGAAATGCTCTGACGTCACATCGGCGATATCTACCCTGACGCGGATTATAGTTTCTCTTGAGCGTTAATTTCTGAGCCATTTTGAATCATCTTCCTCTTGTAAGGTTCCTTCTGGCTCAAACTGATATGGTTGTATATCATTCATGAAGTAATTTTAACAAGATAATGCCATATAATTCTGGAATAATTATTTGCTCACACTTGTTTACGTGCTATTGTACGGGCTCTACATACTTCACGTCAACCGGATACGCTGAAGTGACGTCAGCATTCAGGATCTTCCAGTCACTATCTAGCTTTAAAATGGCGGCACCCACAGGCCATTAAAAGTCGACTAATCACCACTTTGAACTGGATTATTTAATATCTGGGTAATCGTTTACACATTTTGACATTATTTATGAGTATAGCTGTATTAGTCCTTAAAATTTGAACTGAAGGTGAAGGTGGGCTATCCCTTTAAAGAACATGGACATATAGTCAAGCGGTAGCCGACGAAAAGAGGTTTTACTATTTGCGAATAACTCGCCAGTTTTAACACTCCATAGTCTATTGTTCTGCTTTTATCAGTAATAAGTGCATCGACGAATATGTCCCCGTCTCTGTCTGGTATTCTGCTGACTGTTAACGATGTAATAGTATTCATCCCATGGCTGATAACAGCCTCCTAAACGTGAATGTCGTGTTGTCTGTCATTCTACAGAGACCAATCATAAACTGCATTCGTGATATTGGCGGAAAATTTTAAACAAAGCTCCAATAGGAAGCCCGTAGACATTAATGCCAAACAACAGCCGTAACAGGATACAAGTGGGATAGAACATTCCGCATCAAGGTGTTATCATTTAAACATTGTTTTCGGAAAACAATTCACTTCTATAAGGTTTAGAATAACAGTCACATCTCCATTTAAATTAATAAATGCGGCCGGAACCTTTATAAATATAAAATTTATATATATAAAAATATATATATATATATATATATATATATATATAGTAATACCCTGCTTTAGTCATTTCGGTCTACGTCTAATTCACCTTTTCCACTTTTCTAGAGTAAATTTCAGTTCAGTGAACGTCATTATGTCCTCATTATGTCACTCAGCTACGTCACTACTTTATAAAAAAAGGACGTGAAATAAATAAATTAACAATAAATGATAAAAAAAACAAAAATTAAAACATTGAAAACATAAAAAAAATTTTCAATTGGAACTTTTAGGCATTTAAATTTTAAAGGTTTTACGTAATATATATATATATATATATATATATATATATATATATATATATATATAAAATTTTTTTAAAATTTCCCTTGAAAAAAACGGATTATATATATATATATATATATATATATATATATATATATATATATAAAAAACGTGCGTGCGTGCGTGTTTCCCCGCGACTTACAAACGAAAATATTTTTTAATTGAAAAAGTTTTTAAACCACCAAGCTTCATTTTTCGTTGTTTGCTTAAGTTTAACATCTAACAAATTAGAAAACATATACTTTTTAAACACAAATTATATATATATATATATATATATATATATATATATATATATATATATATATATATACGTTTGGTGTAATTAGTTCAGCCATCAAGCAGACGATATTTGGATACAATTATAACAATATATATCATTATATGGTCAGTTAAATATTTTATTTATACAAATTAATTTCAAATACCGTTAACAAACATATACTGTTTTTATCTAATCACGTAAATTGCTTATTTATTTTTTACACATGACTTAGTGTCGTTTTTATATAATTATTTTTCTAGCCTGGTTGGGCGATATTTGAGGTATTAAATGGAATTCGATTTCGAAATTCACATTGAATATTTATTTATATTATGATCAAAAATTGTTGACTGATAAGTAATCGGGATCACAACCAACGGAATCGAAACTCTCAACATATACAAACACAGAGAGGCAAGTTTACTAAATCGTAAACGTTAGCTAGATTATAAATAATAAAATATGCTTGACATGATGAACCTAAATTCCTAAATAATTGCTGCTATTAAGACTAACACGCCACTCTGTTATCGTTTTAATAATTAAGATTTGATTACAAAAAGACTTACTAAACAGTAAATACAGTCGGAAACTGTAGGTTTTTTTGTGTTACGTGGTTCTTTTAATTTGTTTTAACTGTTGTCCGTTCTACTCACAAATAATTGAAATATTACTGACTTTGAATGGCTTGTAATTTATGACTCTTTCGTGATTATTTTCGAGCGTTTTTATTGGTTTTAATGACTAGCTCAAAAGACAGAAATATGCTACTAATTTAAAACCCCAAACCCCTATATTTTATTCGCAAAATTACATCTCATCATGATGAACTGTACTTGAGTAAAACAAATTACTGTCAGACCAGTAACAAATTTTGCCGAATATTCGAGATTAATTTATCATGTGATCAATTTGAAAAAGAGACCGCTCATTATTATGTTTCCTGGTTAGATGGGGCCAATTTCATATCCTGCCTTGTTTTTATTCTAATATGGATTGTAGGTTTATTGTTAACATGATGGTGACATTTAGCAGCACTGCTTTAAAAAACGTGGTGGTATCCTGAAATTTTACTCGGTATCCGACTTTTTTCACGCCAACATTGGATTACGTAACTCGTATCAAAATAGTCTCCATCGTTGATGTTTTAGTTCAGCCGTTAACTTTAAGCACGAACACAGTTATTCTATGTTGTTGTTCTTTTACATTAATAACACTAATTAATAAAATAGATACTATTTAATACTTTGTTTTTACAAAATAAACAGACGATCAACAAGATTATTGACTAACTCCGAAATAACATTAAACACGCGTATATTCAATTCAGCCATTATCCCAGGGCTACCAAATATTGGTGGGGGGGGGTCCGAATTCTAACCATGATGCACAAGCTGATCAGGTATTCTGTCATTTACAATAATTCATATATTTGTGGAACTATCTACTATTATTATATATAAACTATAATATTATAATAAGATCAGTATTTCTCAGTATCCCTTTAACTAGTTTTTACCTGTTTGGCAATGTTATCATTTAGCTACGTTTGAAACGAGTCTAAATATTATCATCCAAAGTATACCGTCATGTAACATTCTACCTTTGCCAGTTTTATTTATTTAGAAGTTGGGTTGCTTTTTCTGTCGTAACAGTACTGGTAAGGGCTGTTTTGCATAGAGGTGGCGTTTTAGTAGATAGATAAATAGAGAGATTATATTTTACATAATCCCACGATACCATTTCATAAACTTTCATAAATGTTAGAAAGGAAGCTAAAAGCATAATGTTTGTTCTGAAGATATTTCACTGAAGTTTACCAATAATGAGCTAATGAAATATCAAGTAACATCTTAAGATGTGAAAAAATCATTCCTGAGCCAAAGAAACACTTTTTGCAGTAATCCTATGTTACATTTCCTATAGAATATTGCAACTCCTTCTTATATGATTCTAACACCAATCGTCTTCATTGATTGCAGAATGGTGTAGCTGAAAACATTTGATAATTAATCCACAATATTATCCTATCCCCCAAGTTTTCAAAATCCAGATTGGTTGCTGGTCAGAAATCGTATTCATTTCACTGTTTTACCTAAAAATCTTATAAATCCATCAGTTGCAGACTTGAAGTCCAGCTGAATCGAAGTGCGAATTCTCGTCGTCCCGAAATCTCAACTCATCCAGTCAGACACTATTTCCAATTCTATTCACAGCTAAAGCCATGTAGGGATTTTCCTCTAAGCACAGCAGCCTCGACTTTATGGAATAAGTTGCGGGATGAAAGTATTCGTGCATAAACTCTTACAAAATTAAATCTGTTCTGAAAATCCACTATTTCCAGGTTGCTTTCTCCTGTAAATAATGCCGATCGTTCGACGTTTCCCGTCCCATTTAGCCTATCATGTGCACGAAGGTAGCCATAAACCAACAACAATCATCATCATCATCATCATCATCATCATCATCATCATCAACAACAACGTTTCTAATTTGCTTTGGCGTGTTACTGTACAAAAGAATATTTGATTGGCTCCCAACAGTGAGGGGGCTTCATTAAGTTATGTACGCATACCCGAACACAATGATACACGCACGTGCACACACACACACACATATGTATATATATATATATATATATATATATATATAACAATGAACGCTAACAGGCAAGCATACACGTATGCTCAGCCATTAATAAATTCACGTGTGAACACACACACACACACAGAGAGAGAGAGAGCCACACACGTCAACACCAGCCTCTGTTATTCGAAACCAACTTAAACTGTGAACGTGGTTCCCCCCGCAGAAAACCCCACTAACCTATCTCACGTATAGTGGGCCCGTACTTTGTCAGCATAACAAGGCCGCCCGCACTAAAAGCGCTGTAAATTATAGACGAGCTGGACGCTTCGCTAGCTATACACGACCTGGTGACGAGCTTCATACGGGCACTATAACTGGCTGTGTTTAGATCGGCCGTTCTTATCTTGGCAACGATATAAGTCGGCGTCTATGTTGATCATGGGCTAAGTTCTGTCGTACCAAAAGTCGTGATATTTACATCTCCACCAATCAGCTGTTGGACGTATTAAGATTCGGTCGTGGCGACGACGTCTGGTGTTTGGCTGGCGTTGCGCTGTTAGCGATGGGAATCCGTGCATTGTGCGGATAGGCCTGTCTATCTGTTGCTGATGGGGAATTCAAAAAAGGAATTTAACAGGTAAGAGCTAGATGGAGGACGGTGAATTATGTGTACCCGTGTATGCTCGCGTCTGTGAGATATAAGCACACACACTCGCCCTCTCTCTCTCTCTCTCTCTCTCAGTGTGACCCGGTTAAACATATCGAATTTGCTTTGAGTCGCTAACTGTTAAGATTAATCGATCCCAGTATGACTGCGACACCAAGCTGTCAATTTCCAAAGCTCGACGTTGGGCTAAAAAGCCGTGACAGTCAGTTTGGATCTTGGAATGTGTGGCACACCTTTTTGTCATCCACAAATCCAAATCAACACTTTACTGTCTCATAGAGGTAGAAAAAGACATATATTTGCTGTTTACATTGATATGAATTACGTGCATAATAGTTAAATTTCATATTTTCACGAGGTGCAAGACATATGACCTAGCCATATTTATAATATATATTATTTCTATACTGATAACCGCTGGATTCGTGGCATTATTCGCCGAAAGTATGGTGTTCGAGACCTAACTGTTGTTCAATGACACATTTTAAGGCACTCTGTAAATCCCCCAAAAGCAACCTGCTTTCAGAATAAATCTACTGAGCCAATTGCATTTTGTATATTGTCCGCGTTCAAGGCGAGAGACGTATATTGTCTCGAGCTACCCATTTCACTGTCCACTGATTAATCCGGCTGGCATAATTTTTACTGTGCGCATGCGTTGCGTATTCGGTGTACTATTGCCCTTTATTGCTTGATACGGTTCAGTGTACCGGGCTAACTGTTTGTTGTTGTTTAAGAAGTGTTTGTTCGTCTGTGTTTCACACTGAAACCAAGGTCCCTCGTGACTTGTAGGTACCGACATAGGTATACCACATTTCGGTTCAGTAGCCGATTACAGTTTCTCGTATTATTATTATTATTATTACAGTACTTAAGTTCATATGTTATCACTAATATGAGTGTCTTTCATGCAATTTCGGTCGGTTGTTCCGAGATATCAATGGTGCCATCTAGCGAGTAAATAAACCAATCCAATAAGGTGTGTGTGTGTGTGTGTGTGTGTGTGTTGTGTGTATATATATATATATATATATATATATTACAGTCATTGATTATTGTATCATTTAAAAAATGTAATTGGTCTTTATGTCACAAAATGTTATCGGCAAATCCATTGAATAAATCATGATTCACTGTAGGTTGTCGAGTTAACAGTAGTGAAGCTTGTTAGCTTGAGCTGTGTGTGTGTGTGTGTCAAAGTATCAGCACCTAAACATCCTTAAAGACCCATGTTTTGGTCCTGGCGTCATCTGGGACATGGCCGAATTGTGGGGGCCGTCTCCAAACTGCTCATTCTGTCCGTCTTCTCAATAGCTTTCCCCCTCCCGCAAAGGTTATGCGTGCGTGCGTGCGTGCGTGTGTGCGCGCGCGTGTGTAATCCTATGTCTGTGCGTCTCTATAGCCGATATTTATATGTCTATATTTTATTGATGAGTGTACAGGCAAGTCAACATGACAGTTATCAATGACAAAAACTCACGGATGACGTCTGCCAAGGAACAGCTGTTACAGACAAACCATCTGTTGATATTATTAACTGATAACGGCCAATCTTGACTTAATTTAGCTTTTGACAGGGCCGTCAGCTACTTGATTACGCGTAAAATGTATACAAATCGTTCTAGGGGGACATGCAAGCTGTGTATAGTCAAGGACGTTAATTTAGATCTGAGAACATTACAGAATTTATATTTTGGTCAAGTGCGACGCCCTTCCCACTTCCCTCGTTCTGAGTACTCCCGGTGCACAGTCAGCAGGGCATCGAATTGCAAATCTCGAGCTCGTGGGTTCGAATCCGGGTAGTGCCTGTTAAACGTTTTATTTCGCTTTCGGCTATTCTTTAGATCCGAATATAGATCGGCGTAGAGTCCTAGACAAGGATATTGTCCCTTCATACATACACTCGCGACATATGCAGGTGTAGTTATTGATTGGACGCTGATGAACCGTGTATGTGTTCCATTAATGAATCATGATTCTTAGTGCTCGTAGTGCCCTCTCCCATCCTGTTAAAATAGGTACGAACGCAAATATCGAATAGTTTCGCGCGAGCGAGCGCGCACACACAGACAGACACACACACCACAACGTCAATCTGACTATAGATTAATGCCGTCTTCGTAGACGTATCCCCAGTAATGTTGCCGTGTTTAAGCTCAACTCGGAGCTCCTCTGCAAGTGTTCATAGAATTTCAAATGTTTGTTCAGCCTACTCTGCAAAGTTCACACAACCCAATTCATAATCCAATATGTCTATACATGCCCCGCTTTTAATCCGGACAGGAGCATCACTCGCTGTAAAGACACTGGATTTGATGTCTGTTAGGCGGGGTTATTTAGCCCCAGCTTCTGGTATACTGATCACGAACAAATTATTTCAACCACACCACGAGGTGATAATGTAGGCTTTTATCATGGAAAATTACTCCTTAAATACACACACACACACACACACACACACACACACACACGTGTGTGTGTGAATATATGAAAAAGTATCAATAATCAATTCAAAATATGACTTTCAGGCTTTCGTGTGAGACTACGAATTTCACCTCTATTCACCATTATCCACAAACGATAATCTTGCCTATCTCCGCTCTGATTTCTTCCTGTGAGTAGACTAGACCGCTACAGGTGTTCGCCAAATTGTAGCACTCGGGTGAGCAGAATTATCCGAAAAGAATACTGCCCCCGTACTAAGTTCCGTGCTCAACATATAAAAACAACAGAATGCAAACAAAATTATGAAGAATTCGGCTTTTGACGTTTTGTGGTTGGCCGTCACTGACCAAAGTAATAGCTGAAACTTGAGTACAAATGGACAACAGATAGCTCCATTTCTTCCTGTTGTGTGTCATCAATAGAGAAGTGTTAATAATTAGCTAATGTAGTAAGCGTTAGCTGTGTGGCTCAGGACGCGGCATCGATTTGATGTTTTACGGCCACATTTGTGCACACGGTAGGCTAAATGGGCCGAGCGACCTCCGAAGGTAATGAAGCGAAGCTAAAGACGAAACAACCTTCAGATATACCCACACCGAGATTCGAACACGGGTGGTAGTGATATGTGGTCCAAGACGCTACCGCTAGACCACGGAGGCGCCCCCCCCCCCAGGACACGGCATTACACACTAGTATGTTTGTATGGTGTTGGAACTGTTTCGTTTTTACATTGGCACTAACTCTCCGGCACAGCAGCAAAGATAATACACCATTTAATTTAACGGGGAAAGGTTTTTTCGTGGATAGAACGATATCTGGTTATCGGCATTGTGAACCCAGTACGAAGTCAATTCGCTGTAACAGATTTGTTGTTGTTGTTGTTGTTCTTGTTCTTTCGTTCCCATTGTGGGGGGTGGGTGTTGATGAAAGCCGCCTGTTGACCGTAAATAAATCAACTCCCCGACGGTCCATAGCTCAACTGAAGACCAGCAGGTCGTATGACGTACCGTTCTTGGGCCTAGTCTTCGGTATGTCGCTGTCGTAGTTACTTCAGTTAAGGAAGTAAAGTTCGAGTCTGATTTGCGGTTGAATTTTGTACGAGTTACTCACTGCTCCCTCATGTGACCAGCGCCGAAGCAAAACGAACCACTCACTCAAGTTCTCCTTGTTATTGTGATGCCTTCGGCTAATTTGTTATTGTTTTGCGTTGTTTCAGAAGGTTAGGTTCTTAGACACGACGATGTCGAGAGTGGCCGTGAGGATCTTGTGGTTTGCCGTCTTCCTGCTCGGATCCACGCTCGTGCTGTGGGGTCTGCTCCAGGATCAGGTCCCCCAAACGTACGACACACCGGCCGGCGGTCCTCAACTGGTCGGGACCAGCCGAGGACACTTTCCATATGTCGGGACGACGTCGACGCCGTACTTCAGACCAGTTCCGGGCGGCAGTTCGCCGAAGCTCCGGCCGCCCAAGTCGTCCAGGATTTGGCCGACGCTTCACGAAAGAGAGGACCGAATATTGACGCAGCTCAACCTGATCCCGACCAATCCAAAGCACAAAGATCAGACCGAGCAGAAGCTGATACTGCTGTACAACGGATTGCCCGACGGGACGCTCCATGGAAGCGCCCGATTCAGGGCCGACGGTTGCCCGGTGGACAACTGCTTCGTCAGCAACGATCGGGATGTGATGGACAAGGCTGACGCCGTCGTCTTCGAGGGTGGCATGTTCGACAACGTCCATCAGCCGCGACCGCCCGGCCAAATCTGGATCCTCTTTCTCCTCGAGTCTCCGGAGAACGTCGCCGACTTCACCAGCCACCGGGACGTATACAACTGGACGGCGACCTACCGTCTGGATTCGACCATCAACACGCCTTACGAACGCTTCATTCCCTACGCGAACGCGTCCGACGTGCAGCTGCCGCCGCCGAGACGTAATTACGCCAAGGGTAAGACGAAGAAGGTCGCCTGGTTCGTCTCCAACTGTTATTCCGTAAACAAACGAGGCGCTTACGCGACTGAGCTGGCCAAGTACATCGCCGTTGATGTTTATGGAGCATGCGGCAATATGACTTGCCTCAGAGATGACAGGAAGAGGTGCTACCAGATGCTGACCGATACCTACAAGTTCTACCTGGCCTTCGAGAACTCGAACTGTAGGGATTATATAACGGAGAAATTCTACTGGAACGCCCTCTAGTACGTATGCTCTTTCGGTCTGTCGTGTCGTGCGTCAGCGCGTCTAGGATTTTCTGTGGTCAAATGTGTAGTTATCCTTTACAGTCTGTAGCCGACAGTTAGTGGCAGCGAGGTGAAGGTGTTATGTTGAAGTCGGGATTAATCTTCAATAATTTTTTTCTTCTGTTTACTGTTTCAACCAGCCGTAAGCTGAATTAATAGCTCGACGTAATTTACGGCAGGTGGGAGTATTTATGCTGGTTATCTAGGTTTTCGGATACTATTTGGTGATAATTATTGCGCATCTCCGACGACTAAATCAGCCTTTTCAATAGGAGCCGACGTTTGAAGCTATACGTCGCCTATTTTATCGGCTGAAAATCGGTCGGCTACTTCGGTTTTGGCGAAAAACTGGCCTAGAATTGCACCAAATACTCCATTGTCCTCAACTGTTTCAGGGGAGAGCCTAATCCAATGGATACTGGGCTACTGTGACTAACACTAACCTCACGCCCAGCACTTCACCAACCAATACTCAACCCCCCTACCCACATCCTCACCTCCCTCCAGCAACCCCGCGGCAATGGCGTCACGGTGTTTTTACAGGCCAATACAGTTAGGTTTAGGTTTTGTTGTTCGGGAAGAATCCCCAGGCTGTCGCTTAATCAGCACAGCCCTCTATGTTGGAGTGGTTGAGAAACCTCCTCCCCCACCACTCACAGAGGAGCAGTACGGAAAGATGGAGCCGAAATACCCTGAGGGTGGCCTGCCAGAGTGTTTTACGTCCTCAGGGGGTTTTTAACGTCCCCCTTTATTTTAAATAATTCAGTGGAGACGGCAGCGCCATTTAACGTGGTCAGCCACCCACGATGTAGTGAGCCGAGAAATTAATCCCTGGAAAAGTTTCGACCTCTTACGGGGTTCGAACCTGCGACCGTTGGCACCAAGTGCCGGGTGCTTAACAGCTAGGCCACCGGAGCTCATTGCCAATACAGTTGAGCTGCTGCCTACTTTTTATAAGGGGTCGTCTACTCTATTCCCTACTGAAAACGCTAATTAAAATTGACAAGCTGTCTTTGTTATTTATGTCATCAGAAGCAGACTTTCATACAAAAAATCTGATTATTATTATTATTATTATTTTTATTGTTATGATTAAGTCTGTTTATAAAGACTTGATAAATTATTTAGGGAATTACAGTTATTAGATGGAATGATCAAATAGATGATGTTCTCTACTGTCAGTTGTTACAACGGGATCAGGTAAAAATGTCTTGTGCACCTGGTAGGCTAAATGGGCCAAGCAGCCTCCAAAGGTAATGAGGCGAAGTGAAAGATGAAACACTCTTCTGACATAGCCCGGCCTGGGTTTGAACCCAGATGTTATAGATATGTGGCCAACTGCCCTACCAGTTAGGCCATGGAGGTGCCCCACAACAGAATTAGGTAGAACCGTTCTTTATCAATTTACAAGGGTGATGAATTGTTGAGAAGAATTGCAGATTCACCCCCAGGAACAAATTGACTAGATAGAAGTAAATTGAAGCAGGTGAATCTTGCGTGCTTTCCATATTGCATGTTGGGGCAGAAATTAAAACACCGCACTGCAAACCTCTAGGTTGTGGGTTCGAATCCAAATCGCAACCGTCTTTGTCGAATATTTCCCCGGAGGTCAACCTCGACCATATATGCCGAGCTTAAACAGACCATTGGTTTGATCACAATCACTATACGTTATCACTCATTTGAAGTTTCATCCACCGAGACAAATTTATAAAAAACTGTCCTTAATTCGTACTTTAGGTGTCCTATATACTACACTGTTACTGACGGAAGTCAAGGAATTAATTTACGTATGACGTGGTGGACGTCTCTGTGGTCTAGTTGGTAGCGCGTGGGGCCACAGATCATTACCAGCTTGAGTTCGAATCTCCGCCTGTGCATATCTGAAGTGTTTCATCTTTGACTTCGTTTTCATTACCTTTGAATGTCACTCGACTCATTTAGGCTACCACAAAAGTGGCCGTAAAACATCAATCATCATTATATATGACATGGCGATCTATAAACTAATTTCTCTTAATTATTCCCTGTGTTTTCAGCAATGACATCGTTCCGGTCGTGATGGGCGCACACCCTGACGACTACGCCGCTGTGGCGCCACCTGGTAGCTATATTCACGTTGACGACTTCGAATCGCCGCGCCACCTGGCCGAATATCTGCACAAGCTGGACAATAACGACACCTTATACAACGAGTACTTCCGTTGGAAGGGCTCGGGAGAGTTCATCAACACCAAGTACTGGTGTCGGCTGTGTAGCCTCGTACACGAGGCCGCTAGTGACAGAGCTCCGTTGGCCATGTGGTATGGCAACATGGGCAGATGGTGGAATGGACCCGGTATCTGCGTCCATCCACGAACCAATGACCGTTGGGCGACGTGGAGGAACCAGACGTCGTTTGGCGACGTTTTCGCCGCTCCGAATACCTTAAATGTTCTGCATCGGGTTATTCACTGAGAGAAAGAAAGACAAAGATTGCTTGGTTACTTGTTGGCGTTTGCTAAAATTGTGTACACATGCGGTTTTTGTATTACTTGCGTCCATTGATTTTTGAGTCAAAATATGTCAAATGATCTACAGAGGTGAATCCAAATGTTAATATTTTTCGTTAGTGTTTTTTAGAATAAAGTATTATTTAAACTTGCTGTTTAGTTATAACACACGCACGCACCCCCCCCCCCTCCCATACACACACATACTCACATACACACATATCTGATGTGTTTATCACATAGTCATCCCAGTAGGCATATTATGACTATTGGCACGTGTGCTATAGATAGATACCTATGCTTTTTTTTATGCTGGAGGAAAATTATTTGTTATGCGTCAATTAAAATAGCATTCTGGTCTACTGTTAAGAACTGTCATTATTTTACCATTACAACACTGTTGACCAATCTAATCACGTCCTTGACACACACATGAAGAAATCTGCTAGTGAACAGTATAATATACTATAATTAATTAATTCACCGCACATCAAAATTCAACTATGTAAAAAATGTGCTGCTTGGAAAATTTTTGTTGGAAAAGCGAGACGAATTAGAAGCTAGTTCTATATATTTAGTTTTATAATATTATTTCAAGAGATGCAAGTGCGGGGTTCCCACCCGTTCTGAAAAACGTGGAAAATAGCAGTTTCATTTCCCAGGTCTTGGAAATGTCCTTGAATTTTATAAAAGCAGGAAATGTCCTGGAAAACATATTGCCTGTGAAAAAAATCCACTTCGAACAAACAAGCCTGTGAATAAATATTATGTCTGTAGAAGAAAAGTTTGATTGTAGAAAATAATAATGGCACACAGACATTATGTCTCATGTTAGTTAAAATTTAAATAAAAGTAGCTGGACCAGACAGCTAGCAGTAAAAATGTTAATAATTAATTTTACTTTGAATAAAAAGTATATGCTTTTTCGCACATATCTTGATTTATTAACGTTAAATCTTGTATACTTTGTCCTGGAAAATGGTAATTTTGTCCTCAAAATGTCCTAGAAACTGATATTTCCTTTGCGGTGGGAACCATGAAGTGTCTCACAAAATAATAACCAGCCAACAAACGATTTAATCATATCAATACATTTGTTGTTCAATTTTACTACACATTTAAAGCGCTGCGTGCGCCTCCGTGGTCTAGTTGGTAGCGCTTTGGACCACAGATCACTACCACCTGAGTTCGAATCTCGGAGTGAGCATATCAGAAGATTTCGCTTTGGAGATCGGTCGGTCGGCCCATTTAGCCTACCATGTGCGCAAAGGTGGCAGTAAAACACCAATCATCATCAGCATCGTAATATAGTTTATTTAGCAGTTCGTTTTAGTATGCCAGATAATACTGAGCGATTTATCACAATAAACATCTCATCCCATTATTTGCCGTCAAATTGGCATTTCCCGATAATCACAAACAGACCACGCCCACATTGGGGCACACGCGGTAGATTAGCCGAGGCTTTGAGAACACTTACTACAGTCTGGTTTTCTATCCGCCATTAGCTCGAGCAGGAAGCAGTGATGGGGTGATAGCCCATTCCGGATGTACTTCGGCCTGTTTTGCTGTCTTAACGATTCCCATTTACGGAAGAAGAAACAAAAAGATGCGCCAAATCCATTATCAAAGCAAATCAATAATGGGCATTTAATCTCTGAAATCGATTCATTTCGATTTCACATTTGGAAAATAATACCAAAAGTATTCATTAAACCCCCCCCCAAGGCTGTAATTATTGTTTTCAGTTATGTTGTTATTGTTGTTGTTGTTTTAAAGGTTGTAAATCTAGTACACCCGGATGATGTTGCTGACGCCATAATTAATGCGAGTATCTCTGATTAATCTGATAGCCCGGTAAAAAATGTCCGTACAAATTACCCTCCAAAACATGCCATTATAATAACCGTTTTCATAATGCGAGTGTACTGCCTATTTACGGGTACTGCATTATATGTGCTGATATGTTGATAACGAATTAGTTTTAATTGTTATATAATATAACCACGGTTTGTTGCAATTAACAATAGTGACATAACTACTTGATAGCAAGATCATCAATACCATGATGAAGATGAGTTTATCAGATAATAATAATAATATTAATAATAATAATTTATATGTCGCCTTAATCAGTTGTTCTAAGATGGTTTACACTAAAAGCAAGATTAAAATCTACTCTGGCTCAGCTAAAGCAGACACATTTTATAGAGAAATATAAAGTTTTAAGAAAATCGCCAAATATTTCTTTACTTGCGGCAGGTTTAATATGATCAGGCAACTCATTCGGCAATTCAAATATTGTACATCTGTCATGACACACCTGGTTTAAACCAATGCCATCCGCCATATGTTCGATAGCTCAGTGTACGGTTTATAATCGGCTGTCTCCGATTGGGATAAGTTATTGCTTTGTTTAACTTTGTTAGTGGATGAAACATCATGCGTGTATAGGTATCGGTGCGATATCGAGAAATGCCCTGTTGCGATCTACTACCTGCACGACGATAGTGCCACCATATCTCCGATCGGATGCCACGCTTTATGTAGCTATATTATAGGCAATCATTAGAACACGTTGAGATCACCCCCAATGATTACACTCCGTTGAAAGCCTCTTACTGATACGGCTGTTGACTTACTGTCAAATATCACGTAATACTCTTCTTTAAGTAGCGGCTGCAAAACTGTTGCTATCTTGAAACCATGCCTTCTCCATCAAGTACCTGACATACAAATAGTAAATATGGTTTAAACTGAAATCTGCATACGTACTATGGACCACAACGAAGCTTTACACCGGCGTTTTCAGCTACACTTTAAAACGATGTTCGGGCGCCTCCATAGCCTAACAGGTAGCGGGGTTGGCCACATATCTATAGCACCTGGGTTCAAAACCCGGCCGGGCTATGTCAGAAGGGCGTTTCATCTTTGGCTTAGCCTCATTACATTTGCAGGTCGCTAGACCCATTTAGCCTACAATATTCACAAAAGTGGCCGTACAGCAGCAACAGTTACATTTTACATTTAAAACGATATTATCTTTTTTCACCATACGTCTGTTGGCAAATTAGCCGCACGATGTATTCGCGCTCTCGTCTGACATCCGATAACATTCCGTAACCGGTCGTGCTCGAGATAAACGCCGAATCGTAACTTCCAAACTGAAACACGATAACGGCCGATCCTCAATGCCAATGTTTCCACTACTACCAAGTTATCTGTCTCTGACGGGCTGGTGGCAATGGCAAAACTCCACTCAAAAATAATTGTCTACAGCACGGTTTATAAGTAAACGTTACATCCACACGTTTGCTTGCAATGTTTTGCGTTTGTCGGTGGGCGCTGGGGTACTGTAAATCCGCGAATGGTGGCGACGTATTAAGTTGGCGAATTTCATAATCTGGGCAAGATGGCGGCGTTTTAATTTGGGCGAATTCTTGGTTCGACGAGATTTACGATTGTGTGTTATACTGTAAAACGGAAAATGTTGGCATCAACATTTGTCGATCTACAGTAGTAGGGATTGGTTTTTTTTTATTATTACCGATTCACGGTTTTTGTTTGGCAAGAAAATTACGTTCTAAAAATACGCCGCTACATCAGCTGAACAGTAGGTGAGAATACAGATTTGGGTTCAGCCACGATGGCATATTTGATTACACGTATTATGTGTCGTATTTCTCTCCGTATATATATATATATATATATATATATATATATATATATATATATATATATATACGGGTGCCTCCGTGTTCTAACGGTAGAGTGTTGGGTCACACATCACTACCACCCATTTAGTCACGTTTTACGCGTTTTTCTCTTGCTGTGCAAATGTCAGTTAAATGTCACGAATACGACATTTTCCAAAGTAAATCCAAACGTTACATGACGAAGCCTTTTTGGCAAAGCACGACTTCTACCGATTGAACAATAAAGTGGAACTAGTATGTGCTACCGGAATAATGCTTTATTGTAACTACTTTACAAAGATTCGTTATCGGCCGTCAGTCAGCAATGTTTATAATTTTTAATTTCATTTTTATTTCCTTACAAAATGCTTCGCCTGAATCGCGCTGAGCACTGCGTCATTCTCTAATTATGTGTAACAGTTTTGTCATATTATTAATTTCAGGGCGCCTCTGTGGTCTAACGGTAGCGTGTTGCACCACAGATCCACCACCAGCCGTGTTCGAATCAAGGCGCGGGCATATCTGAGGGGTGTTTCATCTTTGACTTCGCTTCATTACCTTTGGCAGTCTCTCGGCCGATTTAGCCTACCAAGTGCGCACGAGTGGCCGTAAAACACCAATCATCATCATCATCATCTCACTCAGCCATTCTCTTTCCAACAAGATCCGTTGAAGCATGACACCGTCGTCGTCTTGTCGTTTTCCATCTAAACCATATAGACATTTAACCGAGAATGACGTAAGCAGCAGCCTGTTTATTCGGCCTGACAATACAATAATCGTAACGAGTCTTCCGGGTTATATAACACGACGCGAACCCTCGTCACGATCCTGCTTATCGGGAGCGTTGATCTAGAGGTACGCCGTTCAATCGGGATGGAAAGATAAATGCATTCCGGAATTCTAATCCGGTTGCCGAGTTCAGGTGGTTCCTCGGGGCAAGTGGTATCCGGAGACGCGTCACAGATAGGACGGATTCCTTTATCCTTCAGCCCAGTAACAATTTATACCTGTTTAAATACACCAGCCTCAAGGCGTGCATAAAGCCGCTCGTGCTCTGTAAACACTTGGCTGGGTTTGTTTACCTGTCGGTGTCGAAACCAGACTTTTAAATAGACCTCACAATTTAATTATGAAGCCCATCCAGTAAATTTCAAATAATTTACACCGAAGTTTTATGGACAGTGACATTGCATTCTTCATAATGATTGACAGGATGGTATTGAGATACCAGAGATAAGGCGACTGTAAGTTAGAGGCTAAAAATAGACATATATATATATATATATATATATATATATATATATATTAGAGTAGAGTAATATGACAGTGTTTGGACCTAGTCCAAAATCAACATTTCCTTTACTGGTGTAATCATTATGTATTTAATTGTCATATACAGCTGTGATTTATTGATTGGTTGATTGATTGGTCGATTGATTAATTAATTTCCTTTTGTTCGATGACTGTGGTGCGTTCATAAAACTGACATGACAAACGAAAAGTTACATAAACGGCTTTAAGATGAGGTCTCTATGGTGAGCGTTCGACATCCGATAATCCTTCATTGCTCTCGTATTAAGGGGGGTGGGGTGGATATTACGAAAACATAGAAATAAAATATCCTAATGATGGAGCATTTGATGAATTTGGGGCGTCTTTAGGGGCCAACATCGAGACAGCAACGCAATACAGCGTGCACGGCCAAAGATGAAGAGAAATATCTCATCTTGGATTGCGGCTGGCGTATTTTACCTAAAAACGTAAAATTATGTTTCATACCTACGAAAACCCCACTTAAGTTCAGGCAGTAAATAGCATTGCTTTTAGACTATTTTTAAGCGGAAGTTTGTTCACGCCGTACATGCTGCATGCCATAATCAGCACCGCTGATTCATATAGCGGTAATCACATCTAGATAAATGGTTGGTCTAATTGACAGACTATTACTTGATCTAGCAATGAGTAGATCGTGTAGTTTACCTGGCAGTCTCACGGGACAGAAATGAACGCCACGAACAATGGGATGAAACTGCAACAAACAGGTCGAACGGATAACTGATGTCAAGACGACGTGAGGGATTGATCCTGGATTAATCTGAAGTTAATTATCCCTATAAATACTCGTGCATCCGTGATACGTATATTTAATATACGCGGATGATATACCTGTATCACAGCTGCCTGAGCTTCGGCTCTCCGGGAACTGCTCGATTAGCTGAGCCGACTTTGCTGTTTCAAATATTATTGTTTTAATGAGAAAAAACACCAATTGCATATGCGTTTCAAAACAAATTTACTGAATGGTTTATTCGTGCCTACTCTCTGCCTTAATGATGGACCTCTGACTTTCGGGACAAGTAACAAATATTTAGATGTAATTATACACGACAAACCCGAGGACGATGATGATATCGCGAGGCAAGTTAATTTACGTTAATCAAAAGGAAATATAATTATTTAGATAATACCTTTGCAATGCCCATGACCAATGCCCAAAGTGGCCGTAAGACAGCAACATTTTACAGTTACATTCCAGTAATGCACCTTAGTATTGGAAAATTCACAAGGAAATATTTCGGCATTCCACCATCGTCCGTCTGAAGCAGTCGAAAGTCTGTGCCTTCGAACAGCTAATTTACATCAAAGATAATTTTCCCTTTGATTAATAAATATAATTCTATAAATATCCATCAGTTTTATTTAATATCGAGAACAGTACAACATATGTGAATAGGTAGCAATGACACATCACATTTATAATATACACTATAATCATGACTGTAATCGTGACTACTTAACAACGTAATCGGTTACAATCGTAATTCATGTAATCGTAATCGCGTTATATAATCAGGTTAACGTATTCGATTATTTTGGTCCTGGAGTCACCCCCTACTATTACCAGCACATTGTGAGCTGATAAATAAATAATTCTAGTTAGCTTTTAGACGGAAACGTTATGACACTTCATCGGCTATCGACTTGAAATGTGATCACCACAGTGAGAAGGGTTGCCGTTTGAGTGTTACTGTCAGAGGTAAGAGGTCGCAATTCCTATTTCGCTCACTGGGACTTATTATATTTTAAACAAAACAACCTCAAACATGGTCTGAAGTATAAAGAATTCATAGTCCTAGACGGTTTTTACCTATAAGTCACGGCCATAACTATACTGAGGCAAAATGAGGCAAATGGCGATTTAAAAAAATTATACAAAGATTTTATTTAAAAATATAAATCTCTATTCCGATAGAAACCATATCCACTGAATGAACTCGTTTAATGTCTACGGTTACAGTTTGAAGTCTAACGACATCGCTGAGATGCAAGACATAACTCACTTCAAAGACATCAGACATCAAACGGGTTTATCGAACACCTGATGATTTAAGGCATATACAGCATCCTGTTCACACGTCTCAATCTTAGCCCGATTCTCGCCCTGATGCAAAATATACTGTCATTTAGCGTCACGATAGCACTCAAGTCGTGTCTCTAAAAAACTGACTGAAGACCGGTTCGTTGAAAAGAAAGTCAGGAGATGGTAAACAAATCTTTAGAGGAATCTCGGTGTCCTATGTTGTTTGCTCCATAAAAATGTCCTTGATTGAAATTGAGCTTGGCCAATATGTTCCAAACTAAATTTAGTTCAATTTAGTTCAAAACCTCGATGGGGCTTACGCTATATAAGCTATCGTTAAATCTGTTGCGGGTCCAGAATTTTCAAAAAAGGGGGGCTTGGACTCGATTTATTTCAAATTTTGCCTAGTTTTTGTAAGTTGACAAATAAAAAGGTTTTTTGTTCCTAACGGGAGATGAGACTTTTCACCATCCCTGGAGCCTCCCCTGAAGTTCTTCTGAATTATTTCACATAACTAAATAAATGGATTGTGGAAGATTTTAAAATATACATATTCGTTATACAAAAATTATTTCTGTGCAGTTTAGGAGAAATATCTTTAGTTTATAATTTACATATAGTAAAAAAAGTGGTATTTGTCCAATGTAGTGACCTTTCGATGTTTTGTAGACGATTATGATGTTCCATCTACAAAGGAACAGCTGATCGATGAAAGTCTTGGAGAAGCTTCAGACGTCGTAAGCCAAGCGCCATCTGGCGATAATCCATTTTGAAGGTGAAAACATTCATTTGTTACCAGACTCTGTTGACAAAGGTCCCGGACCATCAACGACTGTTACGTCAGTGACGACTGAAATAAGCCAAGCCGAGACAATTTCAGTAATCCCAGTAGAATTCAAAGGATAAATCGACGTTTCCCTTGACCCTTCATATTATAAGACAAAACTGACATTTCTTACTTCAAATATCGATTCGAAACCATCAAAATCTTACCTTCAGACAAAAGGTCGTCGCTATCTATCCACACGGGAAAGTGAGCTTCCTTGGCTTAGATATTCACAAACAGAAAATGCTGCATATTGTAAATATTATATGTTATTCCATGGAAATGTAACTTTATTCGGCAATAAGGGATTTACTGACTGGAAGAATGATATAGGTGTCAAACGCTCCTCTTGCATGAGGAAAGTAAGGATCATACTGATGCTGTTGAGGCGTGAAAGGACTTTTTGGCGGTTTGTGAAAGTGCAAAATCTGACATTTGCTCCTCACTCAGCAAAGGTTAGGAAGAGCAAGTGGCTAAGAAAAGAGCTGTATTGATTTCAATCATAGATGTCATTGTTGTATTCGGCCAAAGAAATATTGCACTGCGTGGTAACTGGTACAAAGAATTAGAAAAGGAGGACGTAAGTTTTCAGTTTTTCATCGCCTGGAAATCAAGTTTTGACAATATTTTGAAGGCCATCTGGAGACGGCTGCGAAATAAACTTATTCACTGTTGTGAAATTGAAATAAGGGAACAGCTAAGAGATAACTGAAAGAAGAGTAAGTTCTTTGCTGTTTGTGCCGATGAAATGACAGACGCATCTGTTAAAGAACAATTATCGATTTGCGTCCGGTATGTTGATGGCGAGAACTACGAAATCCATGAAGATTATTATTATTTTTTTTTTGTTTTGAACCAGGACAAGTTGATGCTTGGAGATTAGATCTTGACAATCTTTGAGGCCAAGGATAAGACGGAGCAAGCGTTATCAGCGGAGTGATTTCTGACGTACAACAACGTATTCGAGAACATTGTCCGAACGCACCATAAGTACATTCATTGTAAATCGCACAATCTTAATTTGGTTGTAACAGAAAGTTGCAAAAATATTCGGCAAGTTTAAAATTTGACGGCGTTCGTCGGTCAGATGACTTGGGTTTTATGTGCATCGCAAAAACGAAAGAAAATTCTCAAGTCCTTTACGGGCAGCAAATACTTGCTTAGCGAACTGCTTGATGGCGCTGATTGTGGAGTAGATATTGACGTATCACTTGGGAAAGGCGAGGTGACGTAACTCTTCGGATGGACTGCAAGAGTTGATGCAGTTTCATCCTTGATGGCCCAGTATCAATCAATTCATTCTGCAATGTGTAAAATCGAAATCATCAGCTCTTCAGATACAAGAACTAATGCAGTAAATCAGGAAAAAATGCGAAGATTAGAGGTAGACTTAAAACCAAAGCGAAGTGTTGGGCGTCAGGTTCGTCGGGAAAATGCTGCACCGGATACAAGCCTAGTGAAACATTGGCGCATAAACCCTTTTTCCCCTTTATAGATCACGTCATATCCGAAATGGAGAGACGTTTTCCAGATGACTTGAAAAGTCATCTGAGGGGATACTCTTTAATCCCTAAAAACCTGAGAAATTTAACTTCCGATGCTAATGAATCATTGTCTGTCGCTTTTAATGCAGATCTGCCTTGTAAGGGATACTTTTCTCTGGAAATTGAAAGGTGAAGACTTAAAGTTGGCGATCATCCTCTCCATCAAAATATACCTGGGCAGCAATCTCCGCTACAACATCTGAATATTGATACTATTTTTAAATTGTTGATTGCTCTTCCAGTCACATCTGTATGTTGCGAACGCTCATTCTCGGCCTTGCGCAGACTTGCTGATTCGGGTAAGGTCAACAACGCTGGAAGAACGTCTGTGTGGCTTAGCAATACTCCATTCTCACAGAAAAATGGTTGTGAATCGGGAAAATATATTTAAGACGATATGATGCCGCTGGTCATTGTAAGATTGGAAGACTTTTTATGGACAACTAGAATACGTTCAATTCAAATCTTAATTCCTCTTATAATTACGTAAATAATTTCTGTTTCGAACTCTCATTTTAACATTTATCCCAACCCTGTACAAGAAAACGCTTATATAAAAATTAATACATCGATTGATTGCAAAATGTCGAGTAGTTAGTTATCTGTCATTTTTTTCATTAATTTCAAAATGTAGCCAATTGAACAACACAAGGCAAAACAAAGCCGGTCTATATATATTCTTGACTGAGACAGTTTTGTATCTTTAGACACACCTAAAAGACATAAAAACGTCTAAAAGTTATGTATAACGACACACAAAAATCGTCTGAAGTCACTGACATTCTTTTGCGCTGCAGTGGCGCATTTAATTGAATGTTTTTGCATCACGTGGTCTCCGTCATCGCAGAAAGTGACAGTGAATAGTTCATTTCTCTGATATGATTTCTGGATTTATTAGCCTCTTATAACACCATCAAAGAGGCTCATAAGCCCCCAAAGCGCAGAAAATGAACAGAAAATGGCACCTTTTTTTCACACTCAACAATATGGCTAGTTCTTCTGAAGTGTTACCAGAGACATCAATGCAGTTGCTTTTAATTCTTCTGGTTTAGTGCATTTCTTGTGTATATGGATTTCGAAATACTCCCACTACGAAAATTAAATCATAAAAAGTTATGGTTACTGAACTAGAAAAAAAATGCCAGGAAATGGCTAGAATCGAAGATTTTGTGTCTTTCAAGTCGAAGATTCTGGGGGCCACCCTCGCCAAAATTTGTTTTGCCTTGTTTTTGTAAGTGACTAATGAATATTTACGATGTATCGACTGTTCTGGCCAATGCCACACCCCACCAAGTCCCGTAATGTTGTCATCAGTAATAAAATCCAGTATAGTTGTTTAATACCATTGTGGAGTCACCTTGATACCTTAATACGTTGATACCCGTTATACGGAATATAGATGCTATGCATGTTAATTTTTTCCCCGGTCTTAACTGTAATATACGGTTTTAATTTACTTGATGATCAAGATAGAACGTATCTCTCCTTAAACCAGAATCGATATAATCTCGACTTTGACGGTTAACGATGAATTGTGAATCACTTCGACCGGTAGCGATTTCCAGTCATTAACCACTCTCCGACTAAAGACTGACTAGTCTTCTACGCCTCTTTACAACCTTCTGGTCATGTGTCGTCTAGTGCCGGACTCCGTATTCACAACGAAGAAGGTACTGGGGATTACCCTGTCGACGTCATTCACTACCTTCAATACCTGCCACGTGTCCCCTCTTCTCCTTCTATACTCCAATGATGCTAGTATCCTGTAATTAGGTTATTTGCCACACGATCAGTAATGGAATCCCATAATTGTTTGATACCGTTGTATGGAGAGTCACGTGAGTGAATTACCACAAATATTGGTTAGCTTCCTACCATCTGTATTTGGCTTTTGTTATTGGCCAAGGTTACCACATTGGGAATCTTCATACGGTCAGTCTACTAGCGCAATGATTAGAGCGATGAGCTAAAACATCCAGGTTGTGGGTTCGAACCTGTGTATGTGGGATCTATCCATACTGAGTCTCAGGGGTTATCAGCGGCTAAATCAATCAATCAATCAATCAATCAACTGACCATATTGTCCGTTTCCAGTGTGGTCTACGCGTTGTGTCCCCCCCCCCCGACCCAACTCCAAAAGTAAAACCGGACATTTAAAACAATACTGAATTTAATTTTATCTTGATTGTTGGTACGTTCTTCAGAATTTGTTATTTTAAATAAACGCTTGGATAATTACAATATAAACCCAATCAATCATTATTTCTGTACCGTCCCAGTCAATCTATCCACTAAAATGTTCACTTATCATTTCTAATTAAAAACAAAATTAGTTTATTTTGCTATATTAAATACTTATGAGAACTTACACTGTAATAAAGTTTTTATAATTGTTATGATGTGCTTTAATACTGTAGAAAAAACCACCCAGTGTCATTTATACGATTGCGATTTTTTTCAACTCAGATCTTGAACATGATGGACGATGATGATTGATGTTTGACGGCCACTTTTGTGCACATGGCAGGTTAAATGGGCCGAGCGACCTTCAAAGGTAATGAAGCGAAGATGAAACACCCTTCGGATATGCCACACCGAAATTCGAACTCGGGTGGTAGTGATCTGTGATCCAACGCGCTACCAGTTAGGCCGAGGAAGTGCCACCGCTGAAACACGACAGAGTATTCCTAGTTTTAGAATGGATCACGTCCTCCCTATGACTGTAATGTAAAGACATTCATAGATGAAATCTGAGAGAGAAGCTCCAATATCCTGTAATGAACCGAATGAGGATAACCTTGAAGAAACGGAAAATATAAGAATCAGTACAATAATCACGTTTATTAACAATAGTTTTCAGACATTAAAAAATAATATGAAATTTATATTTGTATTAAAAAAAAAATTTATACAATCATATAATAATTATACAATCATATAATAAATAGAGAGGGGTGAAGCCTCGGTAACTGATGAATGACACAACAACGATATTTTCTCCACTCGTCGCGTGTGAAGTGTTCTTCTTCAAACATCAAGCAGTAACACTGAATGTAGCCTTCAAAACATTGGACTGGATGCTGACCCGCTGATGCGGCTGTTGACCTCCGGCATAAAGAATGTATTCACCTGGAG
Organism: Paralvinella palmiformis; assembly: GCA_025642065.1. NCBI lineage: Eukaryota > Metazoa > Annelida > Polychaeta > Terebellida > Alvinellidae > Paralvinella > Paralvinella palmiformis. Next base: position 32,382 of record JAODUP010000091.1, read on the forward strand.
ACAACAACGGAAGAGTTAGTTACCGTTGTAAGACGACTCGTTAGTGGTGTCTTTTGAATTTTGAATGCCCGAACACTTGGTGTGTTGCCTTTCTACATTCCCAAACAAAATATTCGTTGTTTTTAGATTTCTTTCTTTATGGAAATGAAGGAAAGCCCGATAAATAATAGCGATAGCTGTCTGAGAAAAACATAATCAACTTAATTATGTATTACACCTGTACACAGTCAATGGAATGATATCATCAAATGAAGGTGGCAATTAAAGATTAATTATACAAGTATAGAATAAATATCCAATAATTGGTACGGTATGGTAAGGTGTTTCTATTATATCCAACATCGTACAGTTATACCCATAAAAAACCGTAACATTGTTGAATTTGATTACACTGATTTAAAAATCATCCATTGTTTAATAGTGAGAAAAAGTTCCCCCCGAATTACGAAATTTACATAACAATGAAAACTAGCTAAAAACTAGTTTGTCCTTTTGTAAGGAATGATGCCATCCTCAATTGAAGCCATGTAATCTTTAAGTTTCTTTATATCATCGATTGTAATTTTTTATATTGTCCTTTATAAATCGTATCCATGATTGCAATAATACAATAAGAGGCCTTCGTTCGTTGCCATCACGATTCATGATTCAGAACGTAAACAAGTGACAAGAATTCGTTTTATTTTGTAGTTTCTTTTTTTCTTTTTTTATTTTAGAATTGTTTTCTTGCTCGACATCTGTCCAATCTCCCACTTTATTGGTGAACATTATGGGAATTTGTCCGTACACTCAGTAAGTTAATACATTACCACCCAATCAGATCCCGTCACCGTCCTATGTATTTAATATCCCTCCCTTCTTATCAAACTACAAGCTTGTAATTTATGTGTCATTTCGAATCCTCATGATAAACAAATGTGACATTAATATGTTGATGTTATGAAGAATAGACATCTTTTTATGTGTTATGTCGGTAGTGAACAATAGATGATTGTTGATAGCTTTCTAATCTGACACAGCGTTGTTATAACCTGTAATTAAAAGATGCGCTTTACTATTGTGCGTAATTAACTTCAGGCTAATCTGTCTGAGACGTTGTTCCATTTGCAATTAAGATGTACCAGTGTTCCATGACTTTCTTTTCCAAAGTCATAATAACAAGTTTATAGAACTTAATAAAAGGTAATACATGTGACGTCACTGGTAGCATTTCCTTTAGATCGGCAACTGACCTCTATGACCTAGTGGGTAAGAGCGTGGGACTTCCTTACTCATGGTCATACTGTGTGGGAGGTCGGAGATTCGAATCCAGGTCGTGACATTATAGTAGGAGGAGTGTTTCATCCAACCAGCCAACAGGCAATGTTTTCTTCATCGAATATGTCATATATCGTAAATTCTAAATTTATTTAGAATTAGTCCCCGTGGTGAAGCAGTCAATTACAGACCAAATGCGTCTCCCTCGTTTGACGTAGCTAAGCCACGTAAAATAACTGAAATTTCGGCCATTATAATAAGAATCATTTCTTGTATAAACCACTTCCCCCTATAAAACATGGTCAATGAATGGCGACAGGTAGGGGGGGGGTCTCTACCCCAAACTTCAACAAGATACGGAAGTAACAAAACACCGTAAAGAAAGAAAGAAAGAAAGGCTGAGAGAAATACAGTGAGTGAAAAGGTGAGGAGAAAAACAGATGCAGAAAATATCATTAGAAGAAATATTGTTATGGGCACTTAAGTCAGCAGACTGGCATTGTGTCTATGTTATAATTGTTATTGAAATTATTATACAGTGATATATAACTGTTAATGTGTGTTGAGAGTTATAGCCATATTTTATCGGAATGGAAGGAAGACGGCACCAACTCTAATAGACCCTAGTGGCATACAAAACCACCTTAACAAGTTAGTGACGTAATACCCCCCCCCCACACACACACACGCAATAGCTAGACAGAATAGCCAGTAGCAGGTTAGTGGATTCAAAATGAGGAACTCCCAGTTTCTGATCGACAACTATAACACTTTGCTACAGAGACAAAATATATCTGGCCATCTCGTTTGCTTCCTCTTTTGTATTAAAGATAACACGGTGTTACGGAAGATGGTGGTGTTTACTCTGTAGTCACATTTAAACTTATAGCCACATCTTAAATATAATCAGCTTTTAGCTATAATCAGTAGTCCATATTTTGGAAGGGAATGGTAATATACTGTCATAGTCTAATGTATTATATCTACGTTTATTGATATTATTTACGTCCCTAATTACTCATTAAACCTATTGGTTTGTTGCCCTCGATGTGGAATAAGTGGAATATATCAATACTTGAAAAAGCTTCAAGGTCACAAACTAAAAGAATAATCAAGTCTATTTTGTTATGATAAGATCCAGATGCTGTGAGATGTGAAATTAAGAGACGTTCTGAATGCCATTTTAATTTTAATTGAAACAGGATTAATCTGCTTCTGTGATACAGTCGTTTCCTCATTGCGATGCCATCTTACTCCCCCGCAATGCATTATTGTGTTCTTCTTTGTATACACCTGATAATTGATATCCCATTCTTGGCTTCGCCCAGTCTCTCCCATTGTCTTTCCTGTGTATCGTTTTGT
>JAODUP010000091.1:40000-175000 GCA_025642065.1 Paralvinella palmiformis
CGACGTCGGCCAGCTCGGACAGAGCACGCAACGGTGTGTATATGTAATTCGGATCCGGTTCCGGGGCGTAGCCTCCGAATATTCCCCACTTGTTATTTGACATCGGTCCGACGATCTGCAATAAGAGTTAAATATGGATACTGTGGGACTTTTACCGGCTGATTCCCTTTCAAAGCTTCCAGTATCCAGATTTCCGGGTGCAGGATTCCCACAAGAAAAGTTCTAAAATACAAACACCCACTACAAGTTTGGATTTTAAACTATCCGTTGTATTACAACCATTGATTCTGTCTAATAGTTTATGGCAACTAAATGCGAAAAACCAGTTTTTGGCCAGGCTTATAGTCTAAATATAGTTTATATAGTCTGGGATAGCAGTTTCAGATGATTGATGATGATGATTGACGTTTTACGGCCACTTTGTGTACAAGGTAGGCTAAATGGGCCGAGCGACCTCCAAAGGTAATAAGGCGAAGTTAAAGACGAAACAACCTTCAGATATGCCCACGGATAGCAGTTCAGAGTATATATATATATATATATATATATATATATATATATATATATAGTTTTATAATTAGATTAACTAAATCACTTGGTCATTTGCTATAATTTACTCTACATCGGGGATGAGCTTGGCAACAATCCTGCTGCAGTCAAGGTCAAAATATGGAATGCGGTTTTAGTTGTTACGATTCTAGTTATTGCCGTTCTGGTTATGAAACTAAGAAACGCTTCGAAAATTGAATACTTCCGATGTTTAAAGAGACAGCGATGAACAATCGTCTTGTTCCTCCGACAACAGTATACACCTTGAGCCGACAGATGTACGATGGTTATATGATCCTCTAAAATGGTGTAATGTACGGGTCAGTCGTGTACACCGAGAAGGGGTAATGTTAATGCAATAGTTTTGATGTTTTACGGCCACATTTTTGGCACAAAGTTCGAGCCGTGATGGCGCAGTTGCTTAAACCGTAGGTTGGTGATTGATCATTGATGTTTTACGACCACCATTGTGTACAGGGTAGGCTAAATGGGCCGAGCGACCTCAAAAGGTAATGAAGCGAAGTAAAAGATGAAACGTCCTTCAGATATGGCCACGCCGAGATTCGGACTCAGGTCGTGGTGATCTGAGGTCCAACGCGCTACCAACTAGACCACGGAGGCGCCCCAGTTAGAACGTAGGACTCGTAACCCCACAAGCACAGGCATAATCTGGTTTCGAACCTACAACCCTGAGATTTGCACCATCTACCGGTCTACAGCCGTCATGAAGGCCGTACAGCAGCCGAACGTAAACAAATATTATAGTTTGCCGCAATAAATGTCATCGCTTTCTAAAAACACCAACTAAGAACAACACAACTGCGGTCCATGCTAACTAATATTATAATAATATATTTATTTAAAGATTAAAATATATCATATTTATCAGATTAGATTAAAACGAGCTACAATTTATAGAAGCCGAAGGTTAAAATGCGATTATAAAATTCTTCACGATCGTGCTCTTACCGCGGAATATGTATTTCTCAAGACACACATGTTATAACTAGGTACATTTTTTCGATGATACAATAGTCAATAACTGGCCAAAATACTAAAGTGTTAAAATGTCTTACCGCTAACTTCTTCAGTGGCTTTCCAGACCTGGCTCGTTGAACTGGTAAAAGATTATCCTGGTTTTTAATCAGGACAAAGGTTTTTAGAGCACTGGTAATAGCCAGCTCCCTGTGCTCCTTACATTGGACGTACTTGGAGACGTTCAGTTGGCTGAACGGGTTCATCTGGGGCGGATCGAATAATCCCAAGCGCATGCGCGTATAGAAGAGAGGCTTGACGGCTTCCCTGACGACCGACTCGTTCAGCTTGCCTTGTTTGACGGCGTCGGTGATGGCGGTAAAATATGGAACTTTAACGCTCGGTCCATCCTCAAGGTTGGTGCCTGAGGAATGAATGGCAAATAAACCAACTTTAGACGCCATCTATTGTCAGATGAAGCGATATGAAATGGATGAATCTGATAAACAAACAATTTCATAATTCTGCTTCAATGAATTACTTTAGGATGTTAGTCGGCGTTCAAAAAGATGGCTGCTTAGAATACATTAATTATCATATGATGTCCAATTTTCCCTACTTTCATTTCTTGGCTAGTAATAATAATTTGTTTTCCTTTTTAGTTTATACGCGCACATTTTATTGGGTGTTTTGTTGTGCGCTGTGCAGAATTACACCCGACGAGAATTGCTAATTTATTCGTTTTACTAATCACGAAACAATTACATTATTCGTATATTAATCATATCCAACGTGCGCTTACCAAGAAAATATTAATTCCGGTCAGCCAAGATTTCGCGTTATTTCTATGCAAATTATAAATTAAATAGCCATTTAAATGTTTACTATTTTGGCAGGGCTTTAAAAGCAGACCGATTCAGGAACACGAAAAATAATCTGATCCGGACATTTCTGAAAACACCAACATGGAATCATTTTATACGTTCAAGGACCGACAGCAAAATTAATTAATACGTTGTGTGTCTATTTGGGGTATCCTTGCTAAATAGCTTTAAATGGTAATCTTTAATACATTAAACATCGAAAAATACATAAATATCCAGATTACCACAGAAACATATGTTTATGCTTCACGTTTAGCACCAAGTAATAATTATTGTGACAAAATAAGTGGCAGCAAATCAAAATGGAATATACCCATCTTTGAGACTCGCCCTTCAGAGCACACGTCTTTAAATATGCGGGGGGGGGGGTTTAGGCTGGTTAACGGAAGTGACCAATTTAAGACAGCTGGTCCACGAAAGAGGTTTAACAGTACATCGATATGGTTAATAATTAGTATTTAATAACAGATCACTAACCTGCCAGTACGGCTACAGCAGCTGCCTCTTCTCTCGTATCTACGTACTTGTGTCCGTTGAGGATGTCTTCTATGGCCCCTTCGTCACTGATGACGTAACCACGGAATCCCCATTCGCCACGCAGTATGTCCCCGAGAAGTGGCTTATTGGCGCAAGCTGGCACCCCATTGACGCTGTAATGACGTCAAGAAAGCGACAAATAGCACTCACCGATATGCATAGCATTGTCACAGAGTGCTATAGTGTAGCACCGGTCTTAATGGAAGAACAACTAATTCATAACGTTACGATGAAGGCCCATTAGACAACCATAGCTGGAAAAGTCCATTAAACAATGTAAACAAAAAGCCCAGCACTTGCTATATTGCACTTTATCAAGAATTATTACGAACTAGATTTATATAAACATGATTTAAATATAGCTTTTAAAATATTTTTAAAAACTACGAAAACATCATGTTGTAATACTGAAATTGTCATAGTACTATAAAATAAATACTATCATATGACATCCAACAAAAAGAATGTCATACAATGTGTATGTGTGTGTATATATATATATATATATATATATATATATTAGGTAAAATATTTATACAACTTCAGGTCCTGATGGGCATGTTTTGACTAAGAACAAAACTACTGTTTTGGATCATACATTATTCACCAATATTTGACATCAGCCCGATATGATATTTTGCCATTCATTGGCTTACAACATTAAACCAATTCCTCTTTTGCTGCTAGATCTCGCTGTTTGACGGAAGTAAACTTCGGCTGATTAATTTTCGGAAGGGGAAAAAGTGTTCTACGTGGCTTTATTGGTAGCGCAGTCGGTCACATACTACTTAGCGCCTGGATTCGAACCCCGGTCGGGATATGTCCGAAGGGTGTCTCATCTTTCACTTCGGCCTTTTCATTAGAAACTTCAGATAGCTGGAATGGCCAATCCCATGACGGCATCTCCGTAAATCTGGGACCAGCTCACAGTCGAGGCAAACCCGTAACATAGCACATCTGTGAAACGAGAGTGGGGAATACTCGATAGCACATCTGTGAAACGAGAGTGGGGAATACTCGATAGCACATCTGTGACACGAAAGTGGGGAATACTCCATAGCGCATCTGTGACACGAGAGTGGGGAATACTCGATAGCACATCTGTGACACGAAAGTGGGGAATACTCCATAGCGCATCTGTGACACGAGAGTGGAGAATACTCGATAGCACATCTGTGACACGAAAGTGGGGAATACTCCATAGCGCATCTGTGACACGAGAGTGGGGAATACTCGATAGCACATCTGTGACACGAAAGTGGGGAATACTCCATAGCGCATCTGTGATACGAGAGTGGGGAATACTCCATAGTATATCTGTGAAACGAGAGTGGTGAATACTCCATAGCACATCCGTGACACTAGAGTGGGGAATCTTCCATATCACTCAGCTGTATAGTACCAGCTATGACCTTCTTCGTACATCTTGACCTTTCTCCTCTTCTTTTAAAGGCGTTTTGTCAATTTTTGTTTGTTTGATATCTCGGATGCGCATTGTCTCATGATATTCTTCCGCAATTGTATACGCAAGAACAACGATGCTTTAAAGTGTTTAAAGAAATACAACTCGCGTGAAATAATGTCACTTCCCTGGGGGGGGGGGGGTTTAGGAGGAAAAACATCATAATATTTCATAACAATTTCACAGCCATATTTGAATTTTTTTTAAATATCCAAAACATCCTAAAAATCCTTACCCATTACTGTGTTGTTATTGTGGAGTATTAAAGATGTTATATATTAGAGATGAATAGGAAAGAGAAATAATTATTAATTGCAAAATATTCATATCTCTAGGTATCCAAAACTTGAAACCTAGAAAATGTCTTGTTCTTGTTCTTCTTTTGTGTACATGGGAAGCTAAATGGCCAAAGCAACCTCGGAAGCTGATCTGATTAAGTGAAAGATGAAACACCCTTCGGATATAGCTAGGCTGTGATTTTAGCCCCGGTATCACAGGTTAGTCACCAACTGTGCTACCTGTTCGATTTTAGGAAAACATCTAATACTGAGAAGTCGGGGATGTTACATACCTTAAATGGACGACGACAAAAAACGAGACCTTGATACGAGTTGAAACAGTGACAATTAACAAGTTAGTTATTAATAATTAACAAAAACAACCACATATAAACAACCTGTTATAACTGCACATTATGCTGTATGAGCCGGCCTGGATGCATTTCTTGAAAGCAGGCAAAAACGTGTTCCTGAGATCGGACTCTGTTACCTAACAGTGAGAGATACGGTTAATATATCAATATGGTTATACAAGTTCATAATTATATTTGGGGGAGGGGGGAATAAGGACGTTCTTCCATTGTCGCTTATGTATTGGTAGTCATAGCGCGTTGATTTATAAGAACAGAACATAGCTGCTAACACACGCACATACATACACACACACAAACACACACAAATACACACACATATATATATATATATATATATATATATATGTGAGTGAGCGAGCCAGTGGTTCATTTAGCTTCGATACTGGGACCTATGACCAAAGAGCGAGTCCCCAGGGAAACATCCCACAAATACAGGTACGAGTGTGATTCGAACCTACAACCTGGAAGATTGCTCTAACTGAATATGTCGGTCGGTCGGTCGGTCGGGAAAGCCCACAAATTATACACGATAATACTGTAGAATTTTCAGCGCAATCATTATTAATCGCAAAAAGAAAAACTGAATAAATAAATATCAAACCTTGGCATTAAATTGATGTCTAGATACCGGTATATTCTCTGGTCCTCCATAAGCATCGTAATGTTTACATCCAGCATTAGCCATAACGTATCTGGAATGGTTCCCTTGGAGACCTTTGACATAAGCTATCGAAAGCTCCCCACTCAGGAAGGGATCCTCTCCATACGTCTCCTGATGGACACATTTGCGGATCAGGTGAAATGATAAATAGATCATATTACGGATTTGACAGCCATACACCCGAGTTGCAGTAATTAGTAAATAAAGTATTGCGCGTATTTAGCGCACTGTGCATCTAAACAAGAAAATGCAATACTAGGGTTAGAATTTCGCGAGAATTCCACAAGAATTAACTCGTATTCACGTTACATTGCCACTTTTTTTAAATCGTAGTTGTAAGGGTGTTATAACTATAAAACAAACTAAATGCATCATTTTCAATTACCCGCCAACCTATCTGAATATGTTGATATCTAACTGTCTTGGGGTTCTCCAACCTGACATTATTTTTTAACAAAATGAATGTTTCCATCATACACAAGCAGTACTCAACGGCCAATCAAGATCATCGATTGTTTTTGAAGATTTTGAACTTATTTCTTCAATAAACACATTAGTAATTACTAATATTGGCAAAGGGATAGATAATGGAAGAATCCACACCCATAGACATGTCAATTAAATTTCGGACGTGATATTTGTTTGAATTGTACAGACTTCGTCGTAAACAGACTCGACAAAAACCACGTGACCTTTGTCAATGGCACGTTAAATTTCACCGTTACATATAACATAGGTTACATATGACGATGTTACATATACAATTAGACTAATTACCTACGAGTTTTATGTTCGATTTTAAAACTAAATGCGCTCGACATAATTTGATAAGGATCGACATTGTGTAAACTCGTACGTTTATATTTTGGTACTTATATAATGAGCTAATAAAAAATTGTTTTTTAAAGATGGAATGCATTCATTTTCGAAATTAGAGTAAACTGTTCAGTGTATTTTAGGACCTTAGGAGTTGAGGTGTGTGCTGGGTTGAAACAGGTCTGAGTCGTGGATAATAATACTGTAAAGGGCCTTAGAGCAGCTATCTAGCTGGATAGGGCCTTATATAAATGTCACGCAGCATTATTATTATTATTATTATTATATACGGCTATCTACAGTTCTAATAACATCCGAATGAATCACCTGATTACGACCCCAACGTGGGTCACGAGCAATATTTATCACGGGACTCCAACAGGAAGCGCTACTATGGATACCGTAGTAACCGTGAGAACTATAATTATTATATTTGGCTCGAACTTCTAAGCCAGTTGCCATGGAAACAGCATACATCATCCGACGACTGAAATGTGAATGATATCGGAAGATGAAACGAGTTAATGTTCTGTTCTAATATCGATGTAAAATTTCAATAACAAGAGTAAAAACATAATAATAATAATAATAATAATAATAATAATAATAATAATAATCGGTACCATCAGCAGTAACAAGTTACCTGAAGGTAGCAGCCAATCCAATCGCTTGCGGAAATGACGTAGCAGGTCCAGCATCGACGTCACCGCGAAGACATTCGGAACCCCATGGGTACGGTTTGATGCCAAGCCTCTCGATGCCAGGGGCGTACGTAGTCCTACCACCTCGTGCCATCTGTTCGGTTATCTCTTCCAACTTAAGTCGTGACACCAAATCGTTTACCCGTTCGTCCCATGGAAGCATGGGGTCGTCGAAAGGGAAATGCCCTGGAGAATTCCCGAAAGGTTTTCCTCCCATGTAGAAGACGTTATCCTCCTCATAGGCTGAGCTTCCCCGTGTTAGGAGAACCCAGGCGCAAACGAAAGCTGGCAAAATGATGGCCAGTTTGTAACGCCTCATGGCGTACAACAGTCTGGATAGTATCTGCAAATATGGAGAGGTCGTGATCTAGACTTAGACAAAATGACCCGTAGTTTTTAAGTGGTCTGTTTCAGTGTCACACACAATCTCTGTACCATATTACCGTCATCTCGGAAATGCGATGGTATCGAATTGTTTAATAATCTATACCACTGACCTGAAAGAAAACTAGACCGAACGCTCAGTGGCGTTTGAATGGGCCGCCATGACCAAACAGTGTTGACTTCCGGTAGGGGCAAAAAGCACCCCATGGCGATGACAACAATAAACAATGTTTTAGAGCAAAACGTTCATTTTCGGATGACAATATTATTTATGGTCCGATTTGAAAAATTCAAGATGGTTTGCAAACACGATAATGAGATCTAATCATATTCATTAAACGACTCGACCTATTACGGAAGCCAACGTGACAAATAATTGCTTTTCTTAGGTTCATATTCTAAATTACCGGTACTACGGTAGGAATGCATACAATGAAGATAGGACTAACGCCTTTGTGTGGCCTGTCAGACTTTTCTGTTTTTATTTGTGTTTTTATCGGGATAAATATTCATAACAAATTGTACTGGATTAGACAGGAAAACCCCGATCCATTAATTCTAGGGTATGGGATGAGTGCATGCACACATATCTAGGGCCGTGGGTACCATAACTAAATTAACACGTGAATTACTCCAGAGAGATTTTATTTGCATACCCATTGATGCACACTAATAATACACAATGCAGCATATTATATGATAAAGTGTACAGGTTATATTCATGCATATCTATTAGACAATTCAATTAGTATATTCATAACATGTCGGGGAGTCCAACTGCAAATTACGATCTTTACACTAAATAGTACAACGATCAATAGTAGATGTGGAAGAATATGAGAATGTAGAAACATTTTAATTATCTCTGAAGAAATAACACTATACAAGTTAACTGATTAGCCTATAGGAATTTATTAGCACATTCACTTGATGCACATTAATAATATACAATGTAGTATATTATACATACAATATTATATGATAAAATGTACATACTCATTGTATGGTTACTGAAGGCTCATCTCCAGTTGGGTGGGTGATTATCCAAATTAATGTGAGGGAGTGGGGGAGTGTCATGCATGTTGTGGTCATGAATGCCCACTATAGTCTATCCATGCCATACGTCTGTATAATAAAGGGCTATATTGTCATTGGATTCCATTATGAAATCTGCCAATAGCTAACTATCATTTAACAAATGACTATGACTACCAAAGGATTAAATCTGCTAAAACTAATTTAAAATATATCAAAATCACAATTTGTTATTGTATATTAAATCACAGCTAAATTTGAAAAACAAAATCACGAATAAAATCCAGATATTCAAAAACATTTAAACCATTGATTTTTTAGAGTGGCTTAAATCAAACATCACTGGTGTATACATATAATAACATTAAAATGCCAGCATAGCGCAACAAAGTGAAAACATTTATATTTAGGCTCAATTTCCATTGTCATTGTGGTCCTGAAATGATGCAGTTTTGCAACGTTGAAGCGGCTGCGCTTCGAGTTTTGAACCTATGAATACGGACATTTATTGCGATATGTGCATTATAATTTTGTGTTTGCAGAGAATCTGCATTACTCCTGTCCTATTATGTGCCATAAAATATGTAAATATCTATAATAAATATAAAAAAACTAGTCGGGATCAAATGCCAGAGACGGGGTTGTCAAACGGGCTACATCTAATGATAGTTAAGCTTAATTTCCTTCAACAAAACGCTTTAACAGCTATTTTAAATGTGCTCCTTATACTTACCGATGAAATGATATTCATTTTGTATTACTTCCACGGCTTATGCAACCAACGACACAACCAAAATTCGCCATGTTTATAAACCTGATTTTAGCAGTCTGCTTGCCATTTTGCCCCCACCGGAAGTTGGGATCTGTTTGCCATCAAATTGGCGAGCGTGTACGGTCTTTTAGTTTTCTTTCAGGTCAAAGGTCTATGCGCAAACTTCACGTATCCACGTATACGTAAGTAAGTATGGGTGCAAGCATGAATACAGGCACGCATGCACACACATGCATATGTATACATATCCATATACGCAATACCTTCACGCACAACAATCCATCCATTCTGCCATACATATTCCAAAGCTGTGTGTTTGTGTGTGTGTGTGTGTGTGGTGTGCAATACGAACCAATTATAGAATCTAGTTGTACAAACGCAACAGCCACATGAGTTGTCGATTTTAACACCTTTCTCTCTATCTATCTCTCTCTCGTAGACACACACACACACACATATCTGGTTTATATACAAGTAAGCTGGAAGAGCATAACATACCTTATGATACTGACGCCCTATATAGACATATTACACTCGGCGTTTTTGCATCACATGGCGGCTGATAGCGTCATGTGATTATGAAGCGACTTTTTTAATGGGGACAAATTTCACAGTTACCGAGTTAGTGTGTCACCATGGATATTTGCATCGTGTGTGTGTGTGTGTGTGTGTGTGTGTTATAAAGTTGGCATAAAGCCAATATCGCTGCCACACCGTGTTGCGGGTAGGTTTCTCATAAGCGTCAGTGAGTCGGTAATGAGTGAGTGAATAGATGAGGGTTTTATTTAGTTTTGGCGTTTAGTCTGACCTGAGACGTGTGGCCAAGGGACTACTCCGTAAACAAATCAGATGTCCAGGCCTAGGTCTCGTATTGGGTGATACCCAATCGTACATTAGTAGCCCGTTGGACCACAGATCACTAGCACCCGAGTTCGAATCTCGGCGTGGACATATCTGAAGGGTGTTTCATCCTTGACTTCGCTTCATTACCTCATCGGATTAAAGGAGCTTATCTTCCATAACCGTAATTCGTGTTAAGCAACAATAACAACATTAACTCGCTGTGAGCGTGGGTGCGGGCGTGTACACACGAGCGTGCGTGTATTCCCTTATACGTGGATAGATAGGCAGAATTGATAGATATTTCCACGTCAACAGAACTCACCAGACTCACACAGTTCCGCGGCCCTCTCTTAGTTCCAACCGTCACCATTCTGCTACCGTTTTCTCTTACTCACTATGAAAGTTATTGTCACGAGAACTTTACTAATCGAGGTAAATAATCCCGGGTTAGTAATTGTGTCATCACAGGTGAGTCATGCTGACATGACAGCTTGATGGAGCATTGCTTGGTTGTAATGTGGTTCGATGGGGGTATGTGGAGAGGGGGTGGCGGAGATTGATCAATATTTCCATGACGACGGATTGCGGTTGAACAATCGACATGTGCCAGCTGTAGAAAATCAACGAATATCACTTATTGAACATGGATGGGGATTTAATTAAGCAAAATTCCATTAGGCTTTGATCTGTTTGTTCGGTGTGCAGGTGAACAGGCTGGGGTGTGGTTATGCGGGGTGGTGGGGGGGGGGGGCGCATTCACTTAGGCCTGTATATGAGAGTTAATGTTTTCACATAGGTATACTATCATTTCATTTCAGTATATCCTGCGCGGCCCAGTATCAATAGATATTATACCATACTTTTGTTCTGGATCAGTTCAAACGAATCCATTCTGTACGATTGTATGTGTATGTAAACATTAAAATGACGGCTTCAAAATATAAGATCTGATTATCTAATTTCTCTGGAAAGCAGCCAACTAATTATATGTGGAAAATGTGATCTTGGTCCGGATTATACAAAGCGCTGATTAATTTACTCACTCACTCATTCACTCACTCACTCACTTAATTTACAAAATAACAAATAACACCAGACTTGTATCCAATTAGGGATTCAAATCAGCTAATACCCATGGTTGCGAGATGGCTCCCTCTAGAGTATCTCCTCTTAACAAATATTCACTCTTTCACATATTAGTACACTCACTGACTCACTCGTTTATTCAGGGGCATCTCTATGGCCTAACTGGTAGCGCGATTAGCAACATACCTCTATCTCCTGGGTTCAAACCCAGGTCCGGTTTTATCATTTCGCCTCACTACCTTTAGAGGGCACTCGATTCATTAGTCAACCGTGTGTACAGAATTGGTCGTAAGAAGGCAGAATTTACATTTTAGCTCTGACTCACCCATCCACCCACTTACACACTCACTCACTCACTCACTCGGGCCTTCTAGATTGTCATATTCATTTTGACATTCCCTCCTCATTCCACGTACCGCTATACAGATCCTGTTTAATAAGCCGTGAGACGTGGCTCTCCCGTTTTGAACATCAACACGATATATATATATATATATATATATATATATATATATAATTATGTGCCATGTCTTGTGAAGACGTCACTATTATGATGGAATCGACATCCTCAACGCCAACAAGAATGGCTCATTTTGCAAACCTTTGGAATACGTTTATAAACCCGCATTACTCAATCTACACTATCAGTCTGGATATCTCTTAATTAAACGTACACCGTCTAACCTGTACATTCAAATCCCAGATTGGTCGATACGAGCCAATCGATGGATGAGGCAATCGATGGATGAGTCAAATTACAAATAAGTCGATGTTTTAATGCAGGTCGCTCGATATTCGACAAAACGAGTTTTTTGTTGTGCTTGAAATAACATATTGCCTTATTGGCAAATTTCAGTTTGAATTAACGCTAGTGAAAGCTACCTGTGGACCAACTGTTGCCGTTGTTATGGATAACGTCACATATTTACGAGTCAGTATGGCTCAATGGCCATGAAACAGGGTAGAAAGTGGGAAATCATCGATTCGAATCCACCAAACGGCTGTTAATCTTTGATATGTCCATTGGTTAAAGGAAATCAAAATCAAAACAGTGCAATTAAATTTGATTTGTCATTTTCATGTTGGTTGTTGCATTTACGATTGCAGTGATAACAACGGTCGTTGGACTGACTGACAATTGAAATTTCAAACATCGTATTTCGTTATAACCAGCGTGATTTATATTGCTTCTGGGACCGAAAAATCGCTTCGAATTAAGCAAGTTTTCGTTGTATCCCAGTCTCTTTACAATGGAAGTGAATGAACGCTTGACCGGATCCGCTAACCACTTCCGAGTTAAGTTGCAATTTCATTATATCCTAGTTATAAATAAACAACTTTTACCGTAGTATTACGTTTAGATGAGGCAATTTTTGTAGCATTACAACAATTAACATATTTGATAAAATATTTAAAGAGTGAAGCTAATATTCTATAAATATGGAATACGGTACAGCATGCTCTATGCTGGTATGGCAGTTATAATCCAGCAATTCATATATGCGAAATCCATATGAGTTATCATCCTTTTGCAACTACTCACTTCGTTAGACAGATGGATTTGACGGTTTTAATGCAGCAATTTATGCTGCTGGAGCAAGATGCAATTTTGATTGCAAGGCATGCTGCAAAATTGCTAAAAATTAGGAAGTCGAAAAGAAAGCATCGCCGGCGGGTTCACGGTATCACACTGAAAAGATGAGAGCCGGAATCGTCCCAAAACCTGGTCAGATAATAACACATGGATGAGAGGATAGATTTCAGTAATATCTTAGAGTGAACAGGGAGCTCCCTGCACAACGTTTGTTATTCATAGATGTAAGTGTTGACGTTTTACGGCCACTTTTGTGTACAGGGTTAGGTAAACGGGCCGACCGACATCCAACGGTAACGGGGCGAAGTGAAAGATGAAACACCCGTCTACCGCGCTACCGGTTAGGCCTTGAAGGCGACTCTTTGTTATTCGTGGGAGAGGACCCGGATAAAATACTCTCTGCCATGGGAAGTTATTGATCTAAGGCAAAGACTGGCCAAATGTTTGAGGTAAGCGTTTAATTTCTTTATTACTGTAATTAGACTTTGAATAGGACAATGTATTTGACTGATTTCAATACAATTGACGCATCATTTTATATAATGATGGGTCATGGCAAAACACAACAAATAATGTAGCTTTTTTATAACTTAATTAGGTCTACAAGTTGTTAAATTATGCACTGCCTGTACTACTATATCTGTGGTTTATGAAAAGACCGAAAAAGATCCCGAAATTACGTCATATCTGGAAATTCCCTGTCCAACAAGGCATGACGATCCGTTATAAATCGACTAAAACTAAAAATATAATTCCTCTACACGATACATATGTCCAAGAGTATGGCTGCCAACCAGTAATATTACACGTCTCAGAAGATCTATGAGTGGGTGGATAACGTCCCATATTTACGAGTCAGCATGGCTCAATAGTCATGAGACCGAGTAGAAAGTGGGAAATCATCGATTCGAATCCACCAAACGGCTGCTAATCTTTGATGTGTCCTCTGGTGGGTGATATGTGATTAGTCCTTGGCCACGAAATCGCCTCTTGAAATGTGACCAAAATACCGACTTGTTTGGATAACTTACGGTCAAGAAAATGTACACCGTTCCTGCTCAATACTGACAGGCTTAATGGGCCGAGCAATAGCTAACAGGAATAAGTGAAAGATAAACTACGGCCAGGTCAGATGCCAGTGTTCTACTGTCATGCAGTCTCTAGCAGTTGAGCTATGAATGCCCCCCCCCCCTGTTTAGTAATCTATATTATTATTATTAGTATATGCTTCCGTTTACCTGTTGGTGACGTCACTACTCTCGCTAGATATAACTTCGTAAGGACGGTGATGATGATGATGATGATGATTGATGTTTTACGGCCACTTTTGTGCACAAGGTAGGCTAAATGGGCCGAGCGACCTCCCAAAGGTAATGAGGCGAAGCGAAAAACGAAACAACCTTCAGATATGCCAACGCCGGAATTCGAACACGCGTGGTAGTGATCTTTGGTCCAACACGCTACCGCTAGACCACGGAGGCGCCCCCTCGTAAGGACGGATAGATTTCATTCTGCCAAAATGAGGCCCAGAGCTGGTTAACAACATCTGAACCTAGATTTTTAGTATTCAACTCTTTCCCTTGAGAGAATCAATCAGTCGTTTATTTAGAAGTGTGGAGGAGCGCCTCAGTGGTCTAGCGGTAGCGTGTTGGATCACAGATCACCACCACCCGTGTTCGAATCACGGGGTGGGCATATCTGAAGGTTGTTTCATCTTTGACTGCGCTTCGTTACCTTCGGAGGTCGCTCGGCCCATTTAGCCTACCATGTGCCCAAACGTGGCTGTAAAACATCAATCATCATCATCATCATTATGTAGAAGTGTGGACGTGAACGGACCGCGGTTCTACCCCGTTGTAACTACAGACCTATCTGTAGTTCGTATACAAGACTAATGGCAAACAGTGAGCATCCAGCTATCTATATAACTCACCGAGACTTCGATAGAGTCTTCGTGTATTAATTATGAATAAGATGAGTTATTAATATATATCACATTATGAGCGAGCCATAAATCATGAGCTGCTATCTATTAAGACCTGATCAGAGTACAAAGTATAACATTTTATCAGCTTTCTGATCAATATTAATCATCATTCTGGGTTATCGGCGATAGCACACGTTAATAACGAGTCAGTATTGGGCAGGTACTGTTTATTTGTTATTGGTAGTAAGTCATCGAAACGAGTTGGCACTTTGGTCACATTTGAAGGGCTCATTTCGTGGGCAAGGCCTAATCACAGATCACCTGCTAATATATCTGTTGTGATCGTTTAAAATCACTGGCTGATGGCCATAATCTTGGACATATAGCATCGTGTAGAGGAATTATTTTTACAGTTTTAGCCTTTTAACGTCCAACTGATGTGTCAGAAATGATAAACAAACACGCGACTGTTTTTATTTTGTTATTTTCTTGTTTACCCTTCACGACAGCTCAATTTGAGGATCTCGAAGGTAAGATTATGTCAATTTAGTTCAAATATTGATGAATGACTAATGTTCATAATTATGATTCTCGGATTTGTTATTGGACAGTCCATTCAGGGATGTATTTTTCTTTGTAATTTGATGACGAAAGATGGCGCTTTTCACTCGTGAGACATCGATTCTTAAGCGGCGCTTCCGTGGTCCAGTTGGTAGCGCGTTGGGCCAGAGATCACTACCATCTGAGTTCGAATCTCGGCGTGGTCATACCTGAAGGGTGTTTCATCATTGACCTAGCTTCATTACTGTTGGAGGTCGCTCGACCCGTGTAACCTATCATGTGCAAAACAGTGGCCGTAAAACATCAATCATCAACACCATTTTTTTATCCAATATCAAACGTATTTGCGGTTTACAACCTGTGGTCCAGTTGATAGTGCCTTAAAGAGAATTCCAATATTGCTTTTGTCCGTAGAATTCTGTATCCGTCCATAACACGGTGGTCGTCTAATCTTTGTATGGAGTAGCCCGTCGGACATACATTTATTTATTTAATAGTCATGGCTAATAAATTTTAGATCTATAGCACCCGGGTTCAAACCGCGGCCGGACAATGTCAGAAGGGTGTTTCATCTTTCACATCACCTTTGGAGATCGCCCGGCCCATTTAGCCTACATTGTGCACGAAGGTGGCCGTAAATCAGCAACAATTACATCTTGCATTTAAACACAAACGCACACACACACACACACACACACACACACACACACACACAGTCCAATAATTTGTTTCGTAATTTGTGTATATGAACATATCTTTTTCCAATATAAATTTGGTAATTGTTGCTCACATTTAATATTTCAACAATTATTACTTAATGTTTTCCATAGTTTTAAGCATTTAGTGCTAATTGCCACTGATTTTATTTTAATTCTACGAACTGTTTTCTCTAGAATACAGTTTTATGATTATGAAAACCTGTAGTGTTTTAAGACAGTTTCTGCACATAACCACATGCTATTTTCTATATAATATCTAATAACTAATGTCAACAGTGATCCCCCCCCCCCAACAAAATAATTTGCTCCAACATATTACCCAAACCTTCATATCCAGCATAAAGATGTCTGATGTAATTGTTTAAATTTGTTTAGAAGATATTTCACTTCAAATAACTTTTGAGTTATTTTTTGTTGATTGGATTGACTTCAACAGACATAATAGAGGTTTTCCAATATTATAATTTTTAATCGACTAGAAATAATATATGTATCTGTTTTGCTTTGAGCTTCTAAATAATGAATAGTGTTTGAGTCATATATATATATAATATATTATATATATATATATATATATATATATTAGAAATAATACATGTATGTGCTAGTGGCATATGATAATAAAATTTTTGAGTTTTTCATATATTTTTATTATACCAATTCCATTTATATGTAACATTCTTGACTTTTCATCTTTTGAAAAGAAAAAAAAGACCAATTTTTTTGGAACCTAATTAAAGGTTGAAAAAATGGAAATGTCAAAAATAATTTAATTGATTATTAAAATGTTGCAACATACGGTATCATATCCTTTGTTAGGTCAATAAAAATTACTACTCTTATCATTTATTTATCAGAATTATCTGTCAAGTTTTTAGTTTCAGCAGCACTAGAGAAGTTGAATGGTTTTTGCTAACGTCTTAATGTCCATTATGTGTGTGTGTGTGTGTGTTTGTGTATATGTTTGTGTGTGTGTGTGTGTGCGTGTGCGTGCGTGCGCGCGCTTTTGTTTTTTGCCATTAAACAATTCTTTATACACCAAGTTCTCACTTACATGTTAACTATTCTCAACGTGACTTTTTCATCATGTTCAGTACAAAACAAAAACATTATCGAGCCGATCTTTTCATGGTAAATTTTTCAGTTCAAACCGAGCTACATAAAATAGGACGGAATAACCTGAAAAATAATCCCTGAATTGATTTTATTCAATCTTTAGATTTCCGTTGCAGGAGGACTGCGATAACTAGAGTTTTTACCTTATTTTATCTAGGAAGCTGTTACTACATTTCGAAATTTGTTAGACTAATCTTGGTTAAATATTCCATGGAAATGTTTTAAAACACTAAAATTGTCCTTTTTTTAAATCTGTTTTTATCTATTGTTTATCCTAATCTAGTATTCGCTGTTATACATCTCCGAATACATTTTTTGTCTCAGATTACAATATTCCGTTTAGCAGTTCTTTATGACGACATCGAAATAACAACATACGACTCGTAGTGTTAAACTTCCAAACTGATGCCGTCGGTTCATTTTCATTGGCATGGATCCGTGCAGGTCATAATCATGATAACCACGAATACGCTTCCGATAGATAGGCCCACAAATGCACGCACGCATACACTCTCCCACACAAACACACAACCGGTGTTAATGTTTACCATGTCTCTATCGTTTGCATTTTATTTATTTCCGTTTTATTATCAGTATTAGTATTGTTGCTATTATTATTATTATTATTATTATTATTATTATTATTGTTGTTGTTGTTGTTGTTGTTGTTGTTTGATACGTAATAACAAAACGAACCTTTGGCATTTTCCAACACAAACTCTGTTCCGCCATTTTTCAAATGCAGGATGTCTAACGCAGGATTTCTTCAACGAATTCTTCGACTGTTTCGTGAGCACCATTTTCAATGGCATCAGGGCCCTTCCCCTAGAAGTCTCTGGCGTTGAACTCGCTGATGATGCTCCGAGTAGGGCAGCCGGTCGTAAGCTACAGTCGCTAGGATACGACCTGGGCTCCTCGAGTCATGCCCAACAGTACTACATACAGATGAGGCTGGAACAAGCCGGCATCGAGCAGAACAAGATCTTGGACAATTTCAAGAGACTTGCTAAACTTTGGTCGATCACGCGAAACGACGATAGTTTCTCCGATAAGATCAGAAACATGGATATACGGCGGATGTTCGGCGACCCGTTTCTGACGATGTGAGTAGATTTAGGCAAGGTTAAAAGGTCAAAAGATTGGTTTAGCCTTATTATACACAGCTAAAATACACACACACACACACACAGAAAGAGAGAGATAGAGGGAGAGAGATTCATATATTTGTAAACCAACAATACTTCTGGCCTAATCATGTGTCAGTGAGCAGAAATGTCTCAAACTTAAAAGTAATATATAGGATCTATGTTAAATGTTGTATTGCGTACGCGAAATATTTTAGAGCTATATATTACAGAATTGACACTCATACACACTCATACATACACACACACGCGCGCGCACACACACATGCACACACACACACACACACACACACACACATATATATATATATATATATATATATATATCACCTACTGCACTAGATCTACATCATGTCAACACGTTGTCACCCCATCTTTCAGCATATCATTTCAGTTTGGATCAATTATCCACTTCGTCATTCGATGTTTGAGTACTTTCTTCAATGAGACTATTTCTTTATTAGAATAAGCCACACAATAATACACATCACATAATAATATTTATATAATATTATAAACCAATATTGGTGTAAATAGGTTAACAGAGCATCTCGGACACATTATGCCGATAGTGAATGGGCTTCGTCGGCACAGAATGAACGAGAGAGCGTGGAATGATGACGTCATCGAGCTACTTGGCGCCGAAGAGCGGGCGAAAATCAAGGATATCGTTGAATGTCTGAAGTCATTTCCGGAATCTGCCTTCGAAGATGGCCTCGACTGGTTGCAATGTCTCATCGCATGCGAGTACGATATTTATCTCCGCTACTGTGTACAGTAAAATCTCCATAACTTACAACCTACCTAATCAGGCCACCTGCGTTTAATGACTGTCCTCATAGGTCCCGAGACTAGCTTTCTAAATGCAGATTTCGTTATGGGTATAAACATTACATTATTGTTATGCAGTCTGACTGCACTGCTATTGCTCTCAGCGTTATTTACGTTAGAACATGCCATAAGATACCAACCTTGTTTAATGACTAACATAGACAGGTCTTGTCTTGTCTATTTTTATTAGTTAGTTATTTTCATTCCAGTTTGAGCGGATTATACAAATAACTGTATATTGTCTATTCCAGCGACCTCGGGCCTTTGTGGAGCTGTACTACAGACATGATGGCCGTACACAGTGAACCGTGTAGTAAAGTTGTCTGGTTTAGTGATACGCTCGTCGCTGTAACATCTTCCTTCCTGAATAAGACGCACTGTCACTTTGTGGTAAATTTGCTGTGTTAGAGAAAGTGTGTATACATGTTGTTATGTCTGTTTGTGTGTGTGTGTGTGTGTGTGTGTGTGTGGTATATATAGAAAGTGATATATATATATATATATATATATATATATATATATAGAGAGAGAGAGAGAGAGAGAGAGAGAGAGTGAGTGAGTGAGTGAGTGAGTGAGTCAGTCAGTCAGTCAGTCAGTCAGTCAGTCAGTCAGTCAGTCAGTCAGTCAGTCAGTCAGTGAGACTTCTACCCTCGATTGTTCTCTTCCATCAGGTTGATGATCCAGTTAACAACACATCAATTGACCTTGTAGAGGGAGGTCAAGAGGAGTATGTTAGCTTCCACTCCTATCTACCACCAGGTGTGTTGTGTTTAGGCGATCCTCTAGCTAACATTATACCGCTAGGTCTGGCTGTCGTTGGTCACGTGTTTGGCTTCAGCGTCACCTGTGATGTGGAGATGCAACTAACGACATCAAACTGGATAGATAACTTAATAACATCTGGTGAACACAGGTGAGTATATACATGTATATATAATGATTGAATCGTCTGTCCAGGTTTACCATGAAAGCTTCTACTTTATCGCCCATTACTGGGTTAAGTCGGCTAACTCTATTGTCTATATTATGTTATGTTATGTTATGTTATGTTATATTATGTTATATGTTATATGTTATGTTATGTTATGTTATGTTATGTTATGTTATGTTATGTTATGTTATGTTATGTTATGTTATGTTATGTTATGTTATGTTATGTTATGTTATATTGTGTTGTATTATATTATATTATATTATATTATATTATATTATATTATATTATATTATATTAACTTGTCATGTTTAATTACTCTAATGGGACGTACTTATTAATATTATTATAATTATTATACATATTTAATCCTAGCTGTCGTATACCTCATCGTGCATTACGTCAGGTTGCCATAGGTTACCACGACGCTGCCGTCAACAACTCAGGGGTGTTTAAGATAACAGCTGATAACTGGAACACAACAATAAATGTGCCTCTATTACCTGTAGTGGATCACAGGCCAGACGGTGATGTTAGCGTTTCTTTAACAATGAAAATGTATGTCCAAGGTGAACTGAGAGATAGTACGGTAAAGATACAGGTAAGTGTTTGTTTGGATTTGTGAATCTATTTGTTTAATTCTGTTCGCATTTATTAAACATTATTAACTGTTGTGACAAATAAGCATAAACAGTACTATGTTGAAAAGTAGGACAATCGACAAATAATACATCTCTGTGCGCGTGTGTGTGTCTATATATATATATATATATATATATATATATATATATATATATATATATATATATATAGCTACCTTAAACACTACACACAGGTTAAAGTAGCCGACACGGATGAGGGAGATATAGTAGAATGTTATTCCATCAATGATCCTCACGTGATGACCTTTGATGGACAGTAAGTAAACTGAAGAGCTATCTCATGGATGTTTTATATTTAATAGGCTCTCTCACACTCAGCAATCTTGTCCCACCTGACACTCTAATTTAAAACAAAAATAGTTCCCGTATAAATCACTCGCGGATGAAGACGACTAGAAACGCGTGGAAATTAAACGCATCTAGTCCCACTGTAAGCTGTCTCCGACGCGGAGTAAGCCAAATTTCGTATTACTTTAAATGCAGCGTTGTGCGACGTAAGTAAATCGTCAAGGCGCCGAACTATATTTCGAAATGTCGCCCGACAAATGTTAGTTAGGACCAAGACTCGTCCTCGATTACCCAGATCGCCTGCTATGGACTTGTACAATCTGGACACACAGTCAACTCACCGCGAAGCATACTGTTCGTAGGTCCTTAATACAATCGCAACTAAATGTTTATACCAAGTCAACCCTACGAAAGACCAAGATTCTAAATCATCTCATAAAATGGTGGCAAAATCTCAAAACTATATGGATGGTATATGATAATTGATGTTTTACGGCCACTTTTGTGCACATGGTGGGCTAAATGGGCGGCGGATGGTATATGAAATTAACAGTTTTATATGTTTTTGTTATGCTTCGGTTACTTAACCCGTAAAACAGGGGGCATGGATACAATGAATATTTGTTTTGCAACCACCATCTCAGAAAAAGACTCCCACATCTGATACAGATTATGCCGCTCTGGGGCTCAAGTTTAAGATCGAACTTTGAGAAATATCTCTCATATAATTATGACGTCAACTTGGGAAATCGCTTATTGTACGCAACAGCTTACACGAAAACAGATCCAAGATGTCATTGTTGACAACGAGATATGTTAATGACCGTGAAGCATCACGGGAAAAATACTGATATCACAAACTAACGGTGAATGACAAAACATAATTACGAAAATATAGAAAGGCTTAATTATTACGTTATACTACTACTACTACTAATAATAATAATAATACATATTTCAGTTATTACGACAATTTCCACCATGGCGCCTTCTACTTGTACAAACACGACAGTTATCCGTATGAAGTACAGGCCATATTCCAGCCATGTGATCATACCAACAATAACGGAACTTGTAACTGCGCAGTTGCAGTGCGTTCCGGAGATGACGTATTCGTCATGGATCGTTGTCGTCGGTGTGACGAAAGTACTTGTGACGTCAGTCAGTTAACCGTACTCTATACAAATGGCCCGCTAACATCCGGTACACGTGTTTTCCGGTTGAATGGGGGATTGAGGCATGACGTAAGCATTATTGAATGTTACTTAAGTGTGTGTGTGTGTGTGTGTGTGTGCGTGTGTGTGCGTGTGTTTGCGTTTGTGTATGGTGTGTGTGTGTGTGTGCGCGCGTGTGTGTGTGTGTGTGTGTGTGTGAAATGTAAATAAATGTAAATGTTGCCGTGTTACGGCCACCTTTGTGCACAAGGTAGGCTAAATGGGCCGAGCGACCTGCAAATGTAAATGAGGCGAAGTGAAAGATGAAATAGGCTTCTGACACATCCCAGTTGTTTCCTAGTTGTCTTTTTTTACTACTTAGATTGTACTTCCCCACGGAACCATCATAAAGGTCATCACGAATAACGACTTACTCAATGTCTGGATCATGCCGGGATCATATGACAAAGATCATACTCTTGGTAAGGAAACGATCTTAATAATGGCAGACGTTTATACCATTGGAAAGTCCTCTCAAAGTATTACTACCCATTTGTAGCTATTGGTGGTATTAAGGGGCTTTATTCGTTCCCAAAATTTACCATCAACGTCAGTTTCTCATGTAATATGCTATAGAGTTTCAGCAGTACAGAGGTATGGGCATTGGTTTGCAAACCTCACAGTCCGAGTTCGAATCCGACTCACGCCTGTGTCACTCTTGGGGTCATATTCCACGGAATAATCCATCCGAATCCAACCTGAGAAACTAGTTTAAACATTCGGTGGGTGAAAAGATGACAGCCGTTTGGTGGATTCGAAACGAGAACTTCGCGTTTTCTCGGCGATCGCCTTTAGCCACTGATTCACCGAGATCTAGTATCGAAATAATGCTATTCTGCGCTAAGCTGTTATTGAGACGGCCCCCAAGGTGTAATCTCTATAGTACACTCCCAAACAGACCTGGAGTATTCGTATTGAATATTGATAATCGAATACCAATTGATACGTATTTGTGGAAAACCGTCCAGTAGTCGTTTTAGTGGTCAAATCTTGTTTAAAGCATTTCGGATTTTGAATACTCTCATAGATACTTCATCGGTATCTTTGTGACTTTTTAATATATACGTAGATAAATATATGTATTAAAAAGCAAGAACACCCAATTAATGAAAGCGATCACTAACCTATCATATCACTGGAGTTTATTATCGCGATCATATGTGACCTGTATTGCGGGAATAAAATCAATGGCTAAAAATACCCTACACGTATTACAATAAATTTCAAAATAAAATTTATATTTACTCCACTCCATACAGCGGTGCCGTCGGGAGAAATAAAATCCGTTGACAAACACTGAACTAAAACGTTGCGTCGACAAATCAAAACATGTTTATTTATTTCGTATGTTATCACTCTCTCGGAGCATACACGGGACGAGTACTTCACAGCGTATTCGAATACGAACGCGAATATTCTGAAACGTTCACGAATACCTCAAATTGCGTATGATCAGAAATGTATTGTTAACAACATTCAACACGCAGCAAGTAAAGACATGCTTTGTAAAGTTCTTAAAACCCATTTATTGTCGTATTTATAATATTAAACCAGCTTATTATGTATGAAATGTATTTGATCCATATGAGCTCAGAATATGTTTTAATTGTGTTTTAAATGGTAAGGGCCTTAGAATAATTTCGCTTGAATAAGGCGCTATATAAAATACTACTATTATTATAACCACTGAATTAAGTATGGTTGAAATTAAAGCCATTTTGAATCATATATGTTTGTAATTAATCGCACCTATACGTTCACCCACATGTACTAATTGTTATATGCATCAAATTACTGTACAATGCATTGCGTGCGAAATAAATATTAATAATATCACTTGTAAACATAGAGAATCGTGGAATGCAACTTAATATATTCGGTTCATACAGACATCTTGTGTTATTTTCCAGGTCTCTGTGGTACTTATAACAACAACGATACTGATGACCTCACAATGCCAGATGGTACGCTATATGTAGGACCTGGCGATGGACGACTGGGTCAACCAAAAGCTTTCAATTCTGCTTGGAGGTAAGTCAATGTAGATGTGCTCGTTGTGTGGCCACTTCTAAGCACATTTTGGGTTGATTTATTCGAGTTGGCGGTGAACTTCAAGGCGAAACACCCTTCAGACTGAGACTGAAATTTGAGCCTGTTATTGCCGGTGCCCAGGCTAATTAATCTATTCGTTTCCCTTCATTTTTTCGATGCTTCGTCGTTTTTGAGGTGTGGAGTTTTCGGGTGTTATTGTTATGTATCATGAGGAAATGCAATAAAAGATCAGTTAAACTGGTCAATGGATAAATGTGCCAAAACATAATAAAATCCAATCATACATGACAACAAATTAGTTGAGGGAAATGTGACACAACGACAATATGTGTTGTTGACGATGTAAAATGCATCCGTGTTCTACTCCTCAAAATTGCCACACCTAATCAGATACTTCAGCACAATGTCACTCCGGACAGTGTTTTCGCGTTTTCCAATACTCACATATGGTTGGTCACTTCATAAACATCCCGATACATGGCTAACTTCATACGAACGAATGCACGACGACAAGAAATATCTGTATTTCCATTTGAACATTAGTGTACTAAGGTCTTGCATATCGTTGTCTGTCTTAACGGAATTGGTGCTGAATGCGGACATTCTTGTACACCCCATATATTGCGTGTGTGCTTACTAGATATAGCATATTTAGACAGATTAGATTAAATGCGCGCGTCGTCTGAGTTTGGAGTATATTTGCAGAGTACCAGAAGAAGAACTGATATTTTACGGTGCCACGCCACTAAACGAGTCGTTCTCCCCATTAAGCGCATGCGCGTGCACCCATCTGCTATTCGTTGGCGCTCAGTGCGAGTGTGGGAGAGGAACTGTAACTGAACTGTGCGATCTTTTTATGGGTACGATATAACACTTCTCATAATTTACTTTCGTTTATAAATCACAATGCGCAGTAAAGTTCGGCGCACAGGTGTGTGTAAAAGTTAGAGAAAACCACAAACTGTGTTTATTCTGTCTATTCACATGTTTTAAATCATTTATATCACCACATACACAGTGGGATATCTTAATCCCGAGTAACTAATATATATTATTATGTACATCGTATTGATCGAGAACAATCGAATGATGGTTGGTGTTTGGTAAAGTATATTCTTCGACCTCATTCGTATCATTCGTGTCCAGAAAACGAGTACACATCAGCCAACATCTCCAGCATCATGCATACATCCCTCAACAACGGATCCATGCCGAATTATCTACATGATATAGACTTAAATGAGAATTATGATCCTCCGGTAAGGATTACCTTGATGTATCCCACTAATTTGTCACTAATTTGTTACCTTGGTTCTGTTTCGTTCTACTTTTTTTTTGTTTATAAATATTGATACAGCATTTTTTATCTGTTTTTTTTTGTTGTTGTTATTTTATATTTTGTGTTTGTTTTAAGAATTCATTTGACTGGAAACAGGAGGCTGGAGTTTTAGCGAAGCCAGAACATTTTGTTTGGAGCTGATTGACAATTCCACAAACCAATTACTTCAAGAATGTTTACCAATTTTGCCAGATATCTTTGCCATTCGTCAGTTTTGCATCGAGGACATTAATGTATGTGTGTTTCTGTGTGTGTGTTTGCGCGCGTGTGTGTGTGTGTGTGCGCGCACGTGTGTAGGTACGTGTAATCTTGTTAGTATGTGTGCGTGCGTGTGGGAGGGGATAGTGTACATACTTTTGTCTTTGAGTGTGCTTGTGGTGAGGGAATGTGTGTTTTAACTGGTGTGTGTGTGTGCATAGGCATTTATGTATGTATATATGTATGTATGCAGGTACATGTATGTTATGTATGTATGCACGCATGTATGTATGTATGTAATGTATGTATGTATGTGTGTGTGTATGTGTGAGTGGATGTGTATGTTTTGTGTGTGTGGGATGTATGTTGTATTAATGTTGTTGTTGTACATTATGTATGTATGTATGTATGTATGATATATATATATTATATTATATATATATATATATATATATATATATATATATATATTGTGTGTGTGTATGTATGTGTTGTTGTTGTATGTAGTGTATGTATGTATGTTATATTATTATTATGTATATATATATATATTGTATATATATATATATATATATATATATTATATATTTTATATATATATATATGTATATTATATGTATATATATATATATATATATATATTATATATATATATATAATATATATATATATATATATATATATATATATATATATATATGTATGTATGCATGTACGTATGTCTCCACGGGCACCTATGTATGCCTTTTCTTACGACACTAAAATATATTAACTTGAACGTTTATCATTTTCTAGATATTGGGTAATGCAGACTGGAAGCAGGCTGCTGTAGATAATGCTAAATTCCGTTGTTTTAATAAACTGATACGATCACGATTTACAACCGGTAACCGACTCCTCAGCTACGTCAACAACTCGTGTGTGAACGACTGTAATGACAACGGAGATTGTGAAGGTGGTAGGTACACCTTGGAAGGAATTCTATTTACAATGAAAACCTTTACACGCAAACCAAACACACAAGCCGCGTACTCAGTTGCGGCCGAATGAACCACAACAAGATAGGTAGTTAGGTTGTGAATCACGGTGTCAGGACGTGCGGATAGCGCAGTGGTTAAAGCGCTGCGCCGCAAATCTCAAGATTCTGGGTTCGAATCCGGCTAACTGTCGGGACATATTGCAGTGGCGCTACTGCCTCGTGAAATGTGATCAGTAGATTAAATTAATCGACACACGAAAATAACAATGACATTCGAAGCCCGAATTAGAGGTCACCGACTGCATTATTGGGATGAAGGATTTCTGTACCGAGATATTAATCGTTTATTTCGGAACTCGAATAAAATTATTTATAACTGGCACATTCCAAAACTTAATCGTGAGGCTGGTCATCAACAAGACCTACAGCACAGTCGGTCATGCATTATCCGGACCTGCTAACTATGAGATAATCTGTCGGATTACACAGAACGTCGGATTATTGATATAGGCCTGTCGATTCCTTTGGGTACCATAGGATTTTAGAGTGAACAGTTAATTCTGTAGATTAGCATAATATTAATGAGTTTATTTCATGACATAACTTATTTGTTTTATAAAGGTAATTTGAATTTCTTAATTATTAGGATTGTGCAGATGCAATGAGGGCTTCCACGGCCCCGATTGTCAGCCAGGCGCAGAAGCACAACCGTTCCTATCACCAAAGACTACCGAGCTTTGTGACAACAGACATGAACTTTGTCATTTCGCATCGATATTTGGTCGAGACTTTCCTGAAAATGGCTCTATGTTGTGTCAGATACTAAATGTTGAGGTACGTAATGCTGATTAATTGATTGATTGATTGATTGATTGATTGATTGAGTGTGAGTGAGTGAGTGAGTGAGTGAGTGAGTGAGTGAGTGAGTGAGTGAGTGAGTGAGTGAGTGAGTGAGTGAGTGAGTGACTTATTGATTGATTGATTGATTGATTGATGATTGATTGATTGATTGATTGAGTGAGTGAGTGAGTGAGTGAGTGAGTGAGTGAGTGAGTGAGTGAGTGAGTGAGTGAGTGAGTGAGTGAGTGAGTGAGTGAGTGGTGAGTGAGTGAGTGAGTGAGTGAGTGTATACATGTCAAATCTTAGACGAGAATGAAACATCTGGTTCTATGTGAGAGAGAGGGGGGGAGAACCCCTGATTGAATATGTTTATGTATTTACATGGAAATCCAATAGACATCTCACAGATTTTCTTAATGTTAAAACTGACATTAATTTAAAATACAGTACAACGTGAGTTATCCATCACGTGTCCGAACCAACCACCTCACCAAACTGGTCACTTGATGTAGGTTTGCTTCTTTTTTCGGCGATAAATCAACAATTTAGGCTCGGCACTAGTCCTGCTTGGGACACAAGGCCGAAAGAATCATTCTTAGGTACGAACTATGAACCTTTCACAGATAGATAAATCAATATATCAACTAAATGACCACATTCGGATTCTATCCCACGACCTAATGGTCTGTAATCCAATACCTTACCGTATTAAGATAATAATAATACTAATAGCACCCATTCAAGGGCTCGAAATATGAAATATGAAGAATCCAAAAATTCAATTCGAAATATTGAATGATCACCATTAATGTACAGGTGAGTGTTTTTTAACAGATTCAAACTAATCAAGAGATGACGCGCTTCTAAAATTCCTCCTGCATTCCACAAAGTGGTGATTGCAACACAAATCGCACAATTGCCAACTGACTTGAGTCGAGACAACAGGAACTTTCAATAGTGTCTGACTAGATGACCGGATATGTACAAATTAATAATAAAATCATGAAGTGAAAATACTGTCTTACCTGGAGCTAATGTAATTCTTATGAGCTGGGGGTGGGGTTGGGAGGTTGGGTTTTCGAGACTTTCTTATACTATTCTACTTTTTTAATTCCCTTAAGCGTTTTGTTATTATAATCAAATATGCCGCTTAACGGGAAGTTACAATAGTTTATACGAGATGTAACAAACGTTAATAAACAAACCATTGTAATACGTGTTTATTGTGATACCTTAGACTGTGGATGTTCTTAATATTGTAGTAGGCATTTGTCAAGAACACATTTGTCAAGAATGATTATTAGATTTTTTACTGGCCCAGATGGGGTTACTCAAACATTTGCCAATGTGTAACGTTGCTCTATTTAGGGATTTGACACAATATGATGGTGACAATAATGATGATGATGATAATTGATTGATTGATTGATTGATTGATTGATTGGTGTTTTACGGCCACTTTTGTGCATACGTTAGGCTAAATGAGCCGAGCGAACTCCAACGGTAATGAAGCGAAGTCAAAGATGAAACACCCTTCAGATATGCCCACGGCACTGTGATGAAGCCAAATAGATAATATTTGTTTTTATCGTGGTTCAATTTTAGAGTAGATTTCCTAATCCGTAAATGATCAATTCATACTGTATTCTTTGTATTCTAGATCGCCATCGCAATATTTTAATCCGGTTTCCTAAAATCCTGATGTTTAATGTAGACGGCGTATGACCTAGACAATGCGTTTCGCTTCTTAACAGTGTACAGCACCGAAGTCACATTAGCCGAATCACGGGAGTGATCGGATTATATAAGTTTTACTGTATACCAAAAAATAAACACCATGGAACCAGTTGACTCGCCTTGACGAAATCCCGACATTTTCTCGTAGATCACACCAGAGGGCGTCAACTACCTACCGAAACGATATAGCGACACCTCGGAACAGACTATGTCCATCATTAGCAGGAACCAGGCGGTGTGTCCTCTACCCGGGAACGGTAGCTACGAGGTGTACACCGTCTGGAATGGAGGTCTTCAGTCCCGATCGTGGTGGAGCAATGTTCTGCCGTCCCGCCTTCTGGATGGAGCTGTTCAGAAAATGAAGAGAGGTCTGGATCTGACGAGGATGGACCAGGCAGAGTCTGTCGACGTCAAGTTCATCTTCATCAGTTTTGACTCCGTTTGTTTTACCTGTGACCCCGTGACTCAGTCGTGTCAACGTAAGACGGTAAGAAGGTACTGGGTCGGTCTGACTGATTGACTAATTTTACAAGCTGACTGACTAACTGACTAAGTGACTAACTAACTGACTGATTGACTTATTATACTGGGTGGCTGACTGACTGACTGACTACCTGACTGACTGATTAACTGGATTGCTGACTGATTGACTGATTATACTGACTGGCTGACTGACTGATTAAACTGGATAGCTGACTGATTGACTGATTATACTGACTGGCTGACTGACTAACTTATTGACTGATTATACTGACTGACTGACTGACTGACTGACTGACTGACTGACTGACTGACTGACTGACTGACTGACTGACTGACTGACTGATTATACTAGTTGACTGGCTAGCTGACTGACTGACTGACTGACTAAAATGGATAGCTGACTGACTGACTGACTGACTGACTGACTGATTGACTGACTGACTGGTATACTAAATCAGTGATTGATTAATTTATTGATTGATTAATTGAGTGAGTGAGTGATTGATTGGGTGAGTGAGTGAGTGAGTGAGTGAGTGAGTGAGTGAATGGGTGAATGAATGAGTGAGTGAGTGATTGAGTGAGTGAATCAGTGAGTCAGTTAATCGGAGTCAAAGAGCGAGTGAGTTATTGCCAGACGGTCAGGGTACTGACTGACTGAATGACTGACTGAATTACAAACTAATTGAGATACTAGCTGACTCACCTAATCATTGACTCACTCACTCAATTTTTAACTCATTTAACTTATTCTTTATTCATATACATTTTCTTTCATCCCTTCATTTTGTCTGTCTATCTGTTTATGTTTATCTATCTCACTTGTCCGTCCGTCTGTCTGTCTGCCTTCAGCTAGTCTATCTACCAGCCATTCTATCCGTATTTATCTATATACATGTCTACCTGTCTATCTCACTATCTCTCTAAGTGTTATATCTCTCGCCATGTCACAGACGACTGATCATTGCTGGATCAACAGTACATGTTGGGCTTCAGGAGCCACTAAACCAGACGATCCTTGCAGATTGTGTGATCCAGAACAAAACATGAATGATTGGATTATGTCAGATGGTAAATGATTTGGGCTTTTAGACTTTTTGGGGGGTGGGTCGTGGTGGAAATGAACAACAAAATATAAAATTCTCTATTAAAATATGTGTGATGTCTGTGAATAAGATAGATTAAGACTCTGTGTGTGCGTGTGCGTGTGTGTGTATGTATTATGTATGTATATATATATATATATTATATATATATATTCAATTCAATCAATTTATTTCAGAATATAAAATTCCATATACATATGAATTATAATAAAGTAAAGTATATACTACACATAACAACTTATAAACAAATTATAAATTAACTATTTTCGTCCATCTAGCACAAGAGCTAGAATGATAATAAAATAAACTAGAAACATTACATTGTACTAGCAAATTGTTAGTAACACCTAAACGTGTTTTAAAACTATACACATTTTTGCGAACCAGCACCCCAAATGTATCAATATTATTATTGACATACATTGCAGACATAGTCTCCCCCTTAAAATACCAAATAATGCTCTGTGTATATTTTTAAAGGCCACTACAACACGTTTATGTGTATACTGTTTATACTTTGACCAGAAATGACAGCCATAGCCATTGCAAAGGAATGATCTAAATAGTTTTACTTTAATACTGGAGGAATATGTTTTGAAGCGACTGATAAGCATATTCCCTCTTGAATAAAGGGATTTAACGTATCTCATGATATCATCATCATTCTAATGTTTGTCATGAATATAATTACACCTAAATATTTGTTACTTGTCACTAAAGTCAGAGGTACATCATTAAGGCAGAGAGTATATACGTGTGTGTGAGGGGGGGGGGGGTGCGCGCACGTCCACGAAATCTTTTAAACTGGATCAGAGGTTGAATTATCAGTGCCATATTTAAAGAACGATACCTGAAGTTAGGTCACCGTCAACAATATATAGTTTATATAACTAAAGAGGGGTTTCCGTTTTTAAACCAGTGAAATATCCCTTATATTTCGACAGTCACGAGATGGTCCTATCTGTTGGTGACATATTTATGAAATGACGTTAAAAGAGTCTTTATTGTGTTAGAGGCCATACTACCGTGAACATTTTTTAAATTAACATGTACAATCGATTCGGACTTCCTCTTTTAACTTGTTTTGCAGACATCTATAGCTTGTTTCTAAGTAAATTGGCCTTAAGAAAATATAGCAGCATTTCTTCTCAAAGTTTACCCCCCAAACGAATAAACTAAATAATAATCCGACATTTGAAAGTGTCTTCAATGTGTTTTATATAGCTTTAGTCATTTTGCTGGTGGCTTAACACGTCCTATTATGAAATCCGTGTTTTAATTAATTAGCCATAATTAAAATAGATTATAGTTTTAGTTTAAGCCATACGTAGTCGGGCCATTGTTTCCATAATGACTCATTTATTATGCTTATCATTTATTATAATATAATTGAAATAAAATACAATTATAGCAAATATTTTATTTCGGAAATAAGCCGCTAATTAATCGATTTTGTTAGTTAACGGGCAGCTGTGTTTGTTTTTTCAGCTACCGAGGAGTGTAGGAACAAAGCGATCCAGGAACAGAATGATGAAGACGACAGAATCCATGACATGGCGATCCGGGGGGCGATTGGTGGATCCATATCGGCTTTTGTCATCGTCGTCGTCATTATACTGTACTGCGTCTCAAAGAAGAAGTAAGTCCCCGCAAAGATTTACATGTATGAGTCCTTTCGTTTTATTTCTGTACTTCGTGTAATTTATTAGTGTTGTTTTGTTATACAAGTTTTGATCCGGACGTATAGTACACACTCAATCTGATTCAGATAAACGGAGAAGAAAAAAAATCGTTATTAAATGTATATTACTGTTATTTTTTTATTTATTCTAAAATGAATGTATGTCAAATATTTTACTCGATGTGTGTGTGTGGGGGGGTGCGCGGGTGGATGGGGAGGTGCGAATCAGTATAAGACGCCAAATAGTATTTCCCAATAATGTTCAAGCGCTCCATTGTAGAGAGAAGACAAAAAAGGCAGAAGGCAGCAATCTAGAAAACGGATTGTCTCCAATAAAAGACACCACACAGAGCCCAGATGGGTGAGCTTTTTGGTACTTGAACAATCTTATTTTCTATAACCGAATCTCACCGCGTTAGTCTAAAATAGAATAACATTTTCGGTTAGCGGAGTTAAGCCCATTACACATTTTCATGGAATGAAGATTAAGATGTAGATTAAGTCTGTATATAGTTTGTTTTTGACGATTACATAATATTCCCCTAAAATTACATTCAAATCATCCATTATTCGACCTCGATCAGGCATCGCATCAACCAGTTTCACGTTGCTGGGGGGTGGGGGGGGGGGGCTGTATTTATTTTGTTCAATTTGAATCCTTCTCTTCTTGTCGTCACCCAGAATCTACGAAAACCACGGCCTAATTATGGACAAATACGACGATCGCGACACCTCTTCCGTCGTACGCCACAGCGGAAGTTTTGGTGCCGGCGGGACGCCGAAGGCCGGAAAGCACGTGACTAGGGTCGAGGTGTTAAAGGGCGAAGAACGCCTGACGAGCAGCAGTTTCGGTGATAACAGCGTACACGGTCTGGAATCCGATGGACAAAGAACGTCGCTGTAACCGAGTCTAGGGGTCGGTTGATGATCCTCGTACAAACCGACGTGAAAATTGGCAGAAATAAGAAGAGCCACTGATATACGAATATGCTTTAGAAATGCTGCCACTGATGATGATGATGATGATGATGATGATGGTGATGATGATGTGGACTTTATTTTATTACTTTTTATTTGTCGGATGGGTCGCTGAACTGTGCGTTTTTGGTCGGAAGCGTTGATTTAATTCCTTACGGTCCGTTCCATTTGGTACGTTTTACTCACTCACTCACTCACTCACTCACAAACAAACAAACAAACAAACAAACAAACAAACAAACAATCACTCACTCACACACTCACAAACAAAATCACTCACTCACAAAATCACTCACTCACAAAATCACTCAATCAGTCAATGACTCCCACACTCAGTTAATCAATCAATCAATACATAAATAAATAAATAAATCCAACGGTGTTCAATTCTGAAATGTTGAGACTTAATCCGTTTCTGATAAATAGACGATACAATTCATCCCGTCTTCGTCTACCGACATACTTTCCTGGATTTTGATAATGGCGCATCGCAAACCTCACAGAAAGCCTTTCAACGCAATATTTTGAGCTAATAACTCCTTAATAAATCAACCATGTAAAGCCAAGTAAAACAAAAACCGAACAACCCGCATACTTACAGCGAAGTATCTATTATAATCACTTCATTTTTCAGTGGTAGTTTTTTCTTTCTATTTTAAGGATTTCGGGTGATAAATTTCACTAAAATGAGTGCGAATGTATTTTTCGTGTTTTCATCAACAAATGCCGCCGCCGTTTCTTGTCCTTGACCCGGCATATCTACAACATATCACAGAGACACAGGTAACATTAAAATTCGACGCCGTGATGTAGAGTGTTCATACGAGTTTTGTTTAATCTAATGCCATTTTTTCTCACCTACAACCCGTATCTGTTGTAAAACAAGTAAATCCATCCAGTTCAATAACATGGCAGGACTAATCTGAACAGAATTCTATATATGTTACAGTTAATCTGTATAATCAGGTAATACGTATATTACAAAACAAAATTCAGGTAATCTGTATTAAATCTCAGTTAGCAATAGAGGTATTACCTGAAAATTTCAGATACTATATATATTACCTGATTATACAGAATAACTGTAACATATACACATTAATCAGTTACTATGGCGATTT
Organism: Paralvinella palmiformis; assembly: GCA_025642065.1. NCBI lineage: Eukaryota > Metazoa > Annelida > Polychaeta > Terebellida > Alvinellidae > Paralvinella > Paralvinella palmiformis. Next base: position 74,857 of record JAODUP010000091.1, read on the forward strand.
CCATGTATGAGTACCCACTTCCGTTGACGGATTTAAGGCGATCCTATGTATATGTCCATCGTACTCCTGAATGTACAATTCGTATTTTATAGATTGATTTTATCAGAACGCATATTCTTTTAAATGCCAAAGATATAATACGCGGATACGCGTAGGCAGAAATTCAAATCCCGAGCAATAATTGCCTGCCATATAAAGCATCTTCGTGAATATTCGGCTTTGTTCGTTTTCACTCGGCAAGCCCCACTCGGTCAGAGTTGTCTACTGACGTCATCCACATCTGCGCGTCTTGGTATAGTGTTTCTTCGTTTTGTGTATGCGGTTACCACTCTCTGCGTGCCAACACTGAGGATCCGTGCATATTATGCCGTATAATTAATTAGCCACGTGCTGGCCAGCTTATTACGACATTTCTACCCAAATCAAAAACAGGTAATATACATATAACTTGAAAAATATAGGTTAAAGTGTGATTAATAATGGCAATAAAAGTTAATTTTTTATTATAATCATCTGAAAAAGATGACTAAAAACACACGAAAAATTGCTTTAACTAACTGTTTCATTGGTGTTGTTTTTCCTGTTAGAAATTGATAATCAACATTATATACGGTCATACAGAGGTAGTGATTTTATTTCCTAATAACACGATTAGTTGTTGCATATCTTGATGTGATACATCAAGTACTCCAACTCATACATCAGATTTGCATTGATGTGATGAAAGCTGATTGGGTATCTGCTTAGGTTAGTTATACCCTAGAACAATAAACGATAGACGTTAATGCCGACACACAAAGACAATGGTTACCTATTTCAAAGCAATAAATAAAAATTAATATACTCACTTTGGAGACAGCGCCAAACTTCACATATCTACACATGAAGACATACACACGCGCCCGCGAACGCATACGTATACTTCCATTTATCTACACACAGGCACACACATACACTCGCGCGCATAGATATAGACACATATACTTATATATATATATATATATATATATATATATGTGTGTGTGTGTGTGTGTGTATTTGTGTGTGTGCGCTTGTATATATATATGTGTGTGTGTGGGGTGTGTGTGTGTGTGTGTGTGTGTGTGTGTGTGTGTGTGTGCGCGCCCGCGTATTATTTAGGAAATATAAGGAAATATAAACTAACCATCTCGGGTGGATATTTAGACATCCCGACATACCATTCTTGGTGATCTCCCAGCGCGTATTCACTCGGAGCCAAACAGTGGAATCTCTGCCTTCCGTAATCGTCCCTAGAATCTCCCGTAGAGATGCCGAGCTCCTGCAAACATTCTCCCATAAAAACATCCTCCGCCTCTTTGTAGTCGGCCGTACAAGCGCCATCTTCCCTCATCCCATACCTTCTTAGCGCTTCCTTACTCAGCACATAACCAGCACCGCCCGAAAAGAATCCCTGTCGTACCTGGATCGTGAAGTGTTCGCCGAAGTAGACCGGCTCCGTGGCCGCGTGGCCATCTAGCATGTGACGTAGATTTTCAACTATGACGTAGGTGTCGTCGTCGGCCTTCAGGAACCAATCAGCGTCGTCGTAGTGATGGCTGTACACGTAGTCAAACGCTCGGCGTGTCTTGGCCGTCAGATGTTCCTTGCGGGACTCGTTGTTCACCTCTAGATCTATGGCGGGTAAAGTGTTGTCGTTGGCGTCGCTCATGAACAGTAAGACATCGCAGCGCCTTCCCCACGTCTCCTTGATAGCTATTGCTTTGTCTTGGTGGGCGGCTGGGTATATCAGCACCCAACAGAGCAGACGTACCCTGCCAGACTCTGGATATACAAACAAGTAATTATCAATTATCCGTCTTTTTATTTCCTTCGTTCACGATGGTAAATATGCGTTAGTTATTTCTCTCGAATCACCATCATCATCATCATCATCATCATCATCTCATCATCTTCATCTTTCTTAACAGTATAATTCCCTACCAAACTTTGTTCTACGGCGCATACAGTATTTTGTGTATACCCGGAATTATGCTTATTCTGATATTGTATACAATCGCTTGTGTAATTTGAAAAATAAAGTACTACTTCTGCTACTACTACTACTACTACTACCACTACTACTACTGTTGTTATTACTACTACTACTACTACTACTGCTGCTGTTGCTGCTATTACTACTACTACTACTACTGGTGCTGGTATTACTACTACTACTACTACTAATAATAATAATAATAATAATAATATAATAATAATAATATTCTCACATAAAGTCAATCCACAACCGTCGGGTGTTTTTCCTCAAAATAATATATCTCATATCATATCAAAACTATGTTCTTTCCCACCTTTCTGGTTGATAAACGATGATGATTCTACGACTATTTATTTTGGTGATCGGATAAAAACTAATTTCCCTAATGGGAATTAGTAAAGCCTTGACGGTGTCTAGTTTATGTTGTTCATAGGCTTTTTTAAGTATTAAATTGTCATCGATAATGTTTGACCTTCTCAAGAGTATTCGTTTAAAAACGAAACCCCTTGAAGGCTAAAACCGGATCATGCTTTCTTCGTGTCGTTAAATAATGGACCAGTCTGCGGAGCGCATGAATATAGAAGAGATAGATAGATAGATAGATAGATATTTGTATTTAGTCACATAAAGAGTGAGTTCTAATTTGGCGGTGGTTAGGCTACTGTACGGCAAATCTCAAGATTATGGGTTCGAATCCGGCTAATGCCATAATAATATTAACACGTGATAAACTGCAACAAACCGAAATCCAGCTAAGTTAATCATGGTCCTAAATAATTTTAATCGAAATTGAATAAATTGAACAAATGGCGAGAATCTACGTCCAACTTTATCCTCTCTCTCTCTCTCGCTGTGCGTGTGTGTGTGTGTGTGTGCGTGCGCACCCGCGCGCGTATTGGAATCATAGAAAAACGGCCATACCTGGATTGCTAAACCTATAGCTGTGCCATCTGACATACATAATGCAGATGCTAAGACACAAAGCAATAGCTATAGCCGGCTGTAACAATATGCCACACTTCATTATGGTGTCTATCAGTGTCTCTATATGCGCTTACTGATAATTCGGGTATATCATTGTTATTGGCGGAATGGGACATATTATTACTCTCCCGTCTTAACCCACTCACCCACAAACAAAATGTCAATGAATGATATAACGTTGTTATTGTTCTCTGGATGGTGATAATAAGTGTTTTCATGACATTTAGCTGGTGTGCGGATTATTGGATTTGGATGTGTGTGCGCGCGTGTGTGTGTGTGTTATGTTGATAACACAAGTATGTACATTTGGAGAAAAAATAACACACACACACATTATATATATATATATATATATATATATATATATATATATCGAAATATACCAAAATACAGAAATGATATGTATGGAACAAAAACAATGACAAAAAATACTATATAGTTAAGGACTGGTGAGACATTATGAAAAATCAGTATGAAAAATCGTCACTCAAGTGCCAGTCCCCCTGAAGAATCGTCCAGAGTTTGAATTCACGTTTCGAGATTTTCTGTGTCTGTGACCTATTATACACAGCTAAAACACACACACACACAACACAATGTCTCATAGTCTCACCTAACCACACATTTACCATTTAATTTAAGCTGATATATTGATCAGCTATTACATATTTAAAAAGCATATTTTCAACCTATTTTTCGAGTTATGTCTATTATATTATTATGACCATATGATAGATAACAAATGTACATATTTAATAAGCGTAAATGAAAAAGACATCACGTAATGTCATCTAGGTTTTCTTAGACTCGCACAATGCTTTATTTGACGACTTCATGCTATATATATATATATATATATATATATATATAATGCATGTTTATATAGCGCCAGAACCAGGTAACCCTGTTCTGAGGCGCTGTACAGTATTATTATCCCTGACTCAGACCTGTTTCCACCCAGCACGTATCTCTACTCCCAAGGGAGCATACAACGCATGCTGCCATTATAGGCGCAAAGCGTTACTCAAACACATAGCCATCGCGTCCTGTCAGGTACTAATTTTTATGGATGAGTGAACCAGTCGCCACATGACGGCATTGCAGCTCCCGGGGAGATTGGAACCCGCGACCCTTCGGCTACGAGTCCTACGCTCTAACTAACTGCGCTATCACGGCTCCATATATATATATATATATATATATATATATATCAGTTCAAGTAGTAGTAGACTAGAGTAGACTTGTTTAGCCTCGGTACTGGCCACATCTATGACGTGTGGCTAAGCAGTTACTGGCTAGCGAATCAAATTCCACAACAACAAAATGTGAGCTGGATTCGAACGTACAACCTTGAATATTTTATTGCAGTACTCTAACTACTGAGCCACCGGAACACCCCTCACCAGTTACCATATCGTGCACGTGCTAAGTATATCAATTTCCAAGATGTATGATTGGCACAGACTAAATATCAGTATAGTGTTAATCTTCACTGGCTCCCTGTTCAATCTCGCATCATTTTCAAACTCTGCACTATTGCGTATCAAACTATTTATTCTGGGGAACCTTCATATCTATTTTCCATTCTTCCTTTAGCACCCAAGCCCAGATAACTCCGTTCATCTTGTTTTCACTTGTTGTCTGTTGCCAGGGTTAAATCTCATGCTGGGACTCGTCCTTTTTCAGTTGCTGTCTCTACTCTTTGGAATCCACTCTCTGAACATGTTAAGTCATCAAATAGCTTAGTTTCTTTCCATCACCATTTGAAAACTCACCTTTTAAGATTCGTTTATCCTTCCTAAGTTTCCTTTCCATCTGATCATTTGTTGATGAACTTTCCATCGTACCCGGACTATGATTCTGCCCAACCCCTGTACTGGGTGGCGCCACTGAGCTCGATTCTTATCGAGGATATTGGTGCTATAAAAGTTTTGTAATTATTATTATATAATCAACTGACACAAATAAATAATTGCAAATAAATATCTATATAAAGTGTTATAATATATACCATCTTATTTTAATATCGTGGAGGAAAAACTGCACACACGCACGCACGCACGCGTCACCATTGCCCGAGTTAACGGTTATGGAATGGTAGAACTGTGTGTATGTTGAATTTAAAAAAAAAAAAAACATCTACATCTCTCGTCTATGACGCCGTAATTATCAAACTGTGTGGGTAACATCTCAACAGCCATATCTAAAAAATAGTTGAACATGTTTTTCTCTTGATAAGGGAATTCGTTTTCTATCGCAAATAAACTTTATTTATTAATTATATATCGCAACAAAGCCGTATTATTAAAGCTGGAAAGGCAAGTGTTATAATACGAACAAAACATATAATCTACCAAGGTATATACACATCTCGTTATTGACTTCCTCTTAATCACTCATATAGCTTTACACGTTTTACAATTTTTATTGTTATTAATGATGATGATGATGATGATGATGAATGTTAATAATAATAATGCATATTTAATAAAGCGCCCTTACTAGCTGGAGCCATTCAAATGCGCTGTACAAATAATACGTAATATAATAATACCTGAAATAATATGTCTGTAAAAACCCTAATGATTTAAAAGATATTAATTATTTATCTGTGAAAGCGACTTTAAATAGGTGTGTTTTAGAAGAGATTTAAAAGTTTCAAGAGACGACGCATTTCTAATATTTGCCGGCAACCTATTCCACAAAGTGGGGGCTGCAACACTAAACACACAATCACCATATGACTTGAGCCGAGACACTAACACCTGCAATAGTATCTGACTGGATGACCGGAGTTTTCGGGATCACTTTCTAATGGACACCAGTTCACACAGGTATTCTGGCGCCATATCATTAATAGATTTATAAGTTATTAATAAAATCTTGAAATTGATACGCTGTCTAACAGGTAGCCAATGTAGTTTTTGAAAAATTGGGGGTGATATGATCATATTTTCTGGTATTTGTTACAATGCGAGCTGCACTATTCTGAATTCGATGAGGGCGATTAATATTATAATCAGATATGCCATATAACAGGGAGTTACAATAGTCTATACAATTATGCCGTGTATAATGCCATGTGTAGTGTTTTATACTCCAGATATAAAGTTTTTGTGATGTCACAAGAAGATCGTCCTACAGCTTCAGCAAACTTCCGGCGGTCCTTTCATGATTCGGCCATTTACGGTATTGCGCTAACTAACACAGTCAGTGACTCTCTCTTCATCACCGAGACTCATTTGAGGAACAGCCTTAACAGAGGCCAGACACAGCTACCGAGACTGAGGAAGGCTCTCAGTGTTGTCATCATCATCCTTGTCCCAGTTGGTATGGCCGTCGTGTGTATGACTGACTCACCATAGGACGGCTTACTGTCGGAGAGGATGTGACAACTGGCAGAATGTTGCTCGAATATGACAAGCTGTCGAATGAACGCATATACATCTAGTTAAATACGTACGTACCTATGTCTGCGCGAGCATGTGTGTGAGAGAGAGAGGGGGGAGAGAGAGCCTAGAGTTGTGGAAGTTAGAGACGATATGAAAATATCTGAAGTTTTCTGTTTTGAGCTAATATTCACTTCAGGTCTAATTAAACATGCATTTAATATAAAGCTTTCGATATATATATATCTTAATTAAATATATAGAACCAATTGAGAAGAGAAGAGAAGAGAGGGAGAGAAAAGGAGTATAGTCAGAATTTTTTAATGTTTTTCCGACCTGATTATCTCCCTGGTGTAATAAGGGAGCTGGTACATATAAAGCTTTTTGCGGACCTATATTCCAGTATCTTCCAAGGTTAAATCCATTCACGAACACCACACCTTTGGTCCAATCCTAACAAAACAACAACAACAACATATATATATATATATATATATATATATAACAGAAAATATCAGTCTGCAGCCTGTCCCGAAATCCAAGGATCAGCCACAGATATTTTAATAAGGCGATACCAGAAACGTTTTCAACAAAGAGTTTTTTTCCATTGCCGTTTTTTTTTGCCCGTTAAAGCGCAGAATCTAGGTTAGGTTCTAATGTGTTGTCAATGTTATCGGAGCGCACCCATACATATATAAGCATATCCCCAATCGGCCCATTTCCTTGTAGAAGATTATGAAGATGATGATGATTGATGTTTTGCGGCTACTTTTGTACATATGGTAGGCTAAATGGGCGGTGAAAGATGAAACATCCTTCAGATATGCCTACACCAAGATTCGAACTCAGGTGATAGTGATCTGTGATCCAACGCGCTAACCAGTTAGACCAAAGAGGCGCTCCCTCCTTGTTTTACAAGAAGTGGTGCATATAAACAAAGTAACGCGTGACGTAAAACTATACGTGGGTGTTTTTCCTTCTTCTTCTTCAGCACGCTGATGCCGTCAATCAGTTACCTTCATGTTGATATAGGTATCCATTGGCGTGGAGTCGATGTGCAGATAAAGACGACACAAGCCGCATCCCAATGGTAATACACCTTCGGTCCACTTCTGATCATCATTCATAACACTAATGGCAAGAATACATAACCGAGTTATTAAATTGGTTACCTGGAGCATCTAGGTTGGTAATGGGTCTCTTAGAAAAACTGTACTCCAATTTGAACCTAAGCACAATTGTCTCGCCCTACGTCTCCATATTTGATCTCTTACCTGTTTATAAATTCAGTTTTCAATTCCAGCGGATATATGGCCCAATCTGTTAGTGTTTCATTGTCCAAAATTACGACGTCTAAGAGGCCTATCAATCAATCAATCAATCAATCAATCAACAATAACAATCAAAGTTGTTTATTTCGTACTAAACTTATTATTTATAGATTTTTGAACATTAGACCAGGTAAAAATTATGACCAAAAAATGACTCACTGAAAACCTTTTGGGAGTAGAAAGGTCATTGGTTGATTAAAAATGTTCACCTTTACGCTGTTCGTTCAGAAGAGACGATTTATAGTCGGCGTAGTTAACGCGGCCACAGTTCTCTACGAGAATGTCCAGTGTGCAGCCATCTTGTACGTCGTCGGGCAGAATGGTCACGTGGTCTTCTGTCGTCCAATCAATCATATCGATTTCTGTGCCATTGACAATCACCTGCAGCAGATATGTGCGTCAATAATCGGCCCAACTCTCGTCTGTCTGTCTGAATGTCGCCAAATTAGCCGGTTTCATAACAAACCTGAGCCCGATCTTTGACATTTTTTATGACCAATCTATTTCCTTTGTTTATCTTTTTTCGGTACAAAATGAAGCCATAACCTTGACCTCCGCCATTATTAATTGCGAGCATTTCCATAGGAACAACTTCTTGCGAATGAATTGGCTGAAATAGAGTTAACGCTAACAAATGTGCGCCATTTTAGATATCAATAATAATCAATATATACCATAGTATAGGTAGATTTATATGAACTATACAGAAGCTAACCTGAACACGTGTCAGAAGGTCATTCAGTGTTATGTACTCTATAACGTTGATCTGTCCGTAACCCTCGCTTGGAATATCACCAGGGAAATTTAACAGGGAATCAGAAGCTGAGTAATCAGATGATTATATATATATATATATATATATATATATATATATCATTGGAAATTTATCTTTTTCTCCTTAATCCTTTTGGCCATTGCTAAACTTTTCAGAATTACATCAATAGATAAAAATATCGAATTCACAGGAACACAGAAGTATAGTTCGCAGTCATTTATGAACGCGCGCGCGCGCGCACACACACACACACAGAGAGAGAGAGAGAGAGAGAGAGAGAGAGAGTATGAACTCTTCCTAAAAGAGGTACACAGAAGGTTTATCACATTGACCCCCGTTAACCACAGAAAGCTGATTTTCCTACAGTATTATCCCGACCGATAAGACATATCTGTGACTGAATCATGTCGCCAGTATGTTATGATGCGAACAACCTACTGTTCGGTGTCTCTAACGTGCCGAGCAACTCTCTGATAAGACGAGCTTTAGCAGTGATAGTCCCATCCTCCGCGATGGGCGCATCGTAATCTGATAACATAAACAACAGTAAGCTTACCGTTAAAGAAGCGAATACTGCCAATTGTCAATACTCTTTAATGTCTTTAATTAGGATAAGAAAACTAAAACCGAAAACAAAACACCACAAAACAAGGATGAGAAAGAACAATAGAATCCCATAATTCTGTCAACAAATATGACAGCCTGGGGATTTTCCCGGAATAACAAAACAAACAAACAAACAAACAACAATTACTAATTATTGTATACAATTTTTATATTTCTTGTTTATTGGGTACTTTCAGGTCTCTGACCTATAATACAAAAAGCTTACGTATATACAATATGTACAATGTTGCATACATAATATATATATATATATATATATATATATGTATATATATATATATTATATACATTTATATATATATATATATATATATATATATATATATATATATGTTACAGTTAGTCTGTATAATCAGGTAATATATGTATATTACCTGAATATTTCAGATAATATACATACTACCTGATAATACAGATTAACTGTTACATATATACATATACAGTATGATCCAAATCTAATATAATTGTTCGATGATTACATGTCATATTTTTAGGAGAACTCCTCAATCATAAGACCAGTGACTAGGCTCAGAAAATTCATTCGTATCTACTTTTGGTTTTGGTTTTTGAAAACAAGCAACAGATTACTTCCAATCTAATCCAGCTGCACTGGTGACAAGTAATCTAGATTATAGGATAAATTTCTTGTGTGCGTAAATTACTAGAGTTATGAACCCACACATAAACACTCAAATTACCATCTAAATGGATACTTGAGGAATAACGTTTTCGATTAAAGCGCAAGGGGACAGAACATCGACTGTTTGTGCGCCAAAAACTTATCAACAAAAGTACAAGTGATAGCTTTAAATCGAAGTTGACAGCTCGCTTCTTCTTCAACGTTTATAACTAATTATAACTATTGCCAAATTTCGTATGGCTACTGTTATTAGAAGTGTAGCGTTTTGATTGAATCATTATTTCTTTGTTTTTATTGAACGACATATACCATTATACGTAATTAGGGGATTGTGCTCCCCCTTGATAAATAATACCTGTACAGGCTAGATCCAGCCTCAAACCAGGCAGAATTATATCATTTTTAGTTGTCAAAATAGGCATTCAAGCAACACGTCCATTATTGTTCGACCGGGTACGTTTTATGTTACGGTTAGACCCATCACTGGTCAACCAGAAGAGCAGAAGCTAGTTGTGGATTCGCATCGTGAAGCTACGCGTTTGGACCTGGCTTTTTTATCGATGATGATGAAGCATGTACTACATACCGTAACTTGTGACGTCGGGAGCGTACAATTCACGTTGGCCTACGTTGGTCGCCGCCAAATCCTGATTTGCGCCATTCATAAACCCGAAGTTCGTACCGCCGTGTATCATGTAGAAGTTGATGGAGCTATTTCGTTCCAGTATCCAACGCAGGACCTTTTCAAACTCTGTAACAAAGGATAGGACATAACGACCACAAGAAGGGGTACATATACGTACGTTGACCGGGAATGTAAGAGTCGCGCACGAAAACGTCATATCAAAAGTTACCGAATGAAACACGCAGGACATTTCTGCTGGCGTTCGTTATATTTTAGGAGATGCATTCTTACAGAGTGCCATTTTTCCACCAAAGATGAACTAGTGTCACACATATCTTTAAGAAAATAAACAATTTAAGCACACGTATTGATTACACTATGTTAGAAAGTAGTGAAGATATACAAGTAAAATAGTTATGCGAAAGCACAAATATGGGTTTTTACAAACGTAGCTTCTTAAAACCTTTCCGGGTTCTGTTTGTCTTTTTCATTTACGGTTACTGAGTTTACATTTAACAGTAGGATTTAATGGGGGGTTTTTTGTAAACTGTTTGAGTTTTGTGTCGATTATCAAATATTTATCAGATCGTGGTCCTAAATTAGTATGCTTCAGCTTACGATAATCTGGATTACTGTTTTTACAAGGTAACCCTTGATAGCGATATTGTTTTAACACGTGGTTCCCACAGTGAACGAACCATTATTTTCCAGGACATAATTACCAGTACAACGCATACAAGATATAAAGGTAATAAATCAAAATAGGTGCGAAAAAGCATACAATATTTATTCAACGCACGATCGAATATTGGAAGACTGTTGTCAATGGCCTATGTCCCAGGGGGGCGAAGGTTGAAGAAGATAAAATGATCGAATATTGACATATATTTTATGATACAGCCTCCTCCACACACCTTCTAACTGTCTGATCCACCCACTTTTATTTAAATTTTAACTACCAAGGGCCATTAATACTATGTAGCGGTATTCTTTATCTCCTTTAACCGAAACTTTCTTCTACGTGCCTAATATTTATTCACTGTGGGTTTTTTGTTCTAGGTGGATTTTTTTCACAGAAAAAAGATTTTCCATGACATTTCCTGATTTTGGAAATTCAAGCAAATTTTCAAAACTTGGAAAATGAATTTGTTATTTTCCAGGTTTTCCAACAAGCGTGGGAACCCTGTAACGGTGCTAATGCGTACGCAACACAGAATAAATTAGTGCATAGAAATATAAGTAGAGAATAAGTATGTCAAAGAGGCAAACAGGCAGGCATACAGACAGATAAACAGAGAGACAGAAAACATAGACAGTCAGACAGCCAGTCGGATAAATAAGACTGAACGGTGCGCGGACGGATAGAGAGATCAGAGAGACGATGATCTCTCAAATCGTACTTTCTAATGGCCAGATCTCGTGTTTTGATCCCCAGTGGTCGAACCATCCCGTCCAAAACTCCATAACCATTAACGGCATCTGTCTCTGTCTGACATTCTTCAGGTATTCAAACATCAAATAGCCGTGAACTTTCTCCTGGAAGTTGGCGGTCATCAACACTTCAATGAAATAAAAAAGTGCCAAGAATCCAATCACAATTCCTAATCCTTCTAATATAAATTACCTGCCACAATTATGGAGACTTCTGACTTATTATTTCACCAGGTAAATATCGACCATGCTAAAGCCTATCTCTTGTCTCTTACTTTTATATATAAACGTTTCAATCAAGAAATGTGATAATTAGACAATATTTTAGGTGCTAAAAATCAAAACATTCATTGATGGTGAATATTTAAAAACATTGTCGATATTTTTCGTTGGCCGTTTACCGCCAGGAATTCCTCCTTTTTGGATGCCCAATCCATTGTCTGAGGTGAAGAAAAATTCACAAATGCCATTCTTCTCCATCGTCTGCGATAAAAAAAAGGCATACGTCATCGTAATGTTCATCAATTAGTTAAAGGTAATTAAGCAAACAACTTGATCAACTGATCAGCATTTTCGTAATTAATTAGCTATGAGCATTTTGTTGTTTTTTGGAGGTTTTTTTTTGTATTTCCAGGAAATGATGTATATGAGTTTACAACAATCTTTACATATTTATCAATACACCATTCATTCAGTACGGGCGTACTCAACGTGATAACTCTTTTTTGTACCTCTTTTAGGAAGAGTTCATACTCCATATCATTTCCGTAAGAACCATACTCATTCTCTATCTGTACCGCAATTATAGGTCCGCCATGACTATACTGTGAAAGGTGGGAATAACTAATTGGCATATGGATATTAAATATTGTTAGATAATTTAGTGAAAAGTCAGCACTGAAATAAATTGCCACATTCTGATTAACGAATGAATACCTGTCATGTTGAGGTGTTTGTTTCTTTGTTTTTCGTATTGCTTACCTATTTTCTAAATGTATGTACAATTGGAGACAGGGCTGATAAGGTGTGTGTGTGTGTGTGTGTGTGTGTGTGTGTGTGTGTGTGTGTGTGTGTGTGTGTGTGTGTGTGTGTGTGTGTGGTGGTGTGCGTGATTGCGATGATGACGATGATTGCTGTTTTACGGCCACTTTTGTGCACAAGGTAGGCTAAATGGGCCGAGCGACCTCCAAAGGTAATGAAGCGAAGTCAAAGAAACAACCTTCGGATATGGCCACGCCGAGATTCGAACACGGGTGGTAGTGATCTGTGTGTGGTCCAACACGCTACCGCTAGACCACGGAGGCGCCATCGCGTGAGTGCTTATATATATATGTGTGTGTGTGTGTGTGTGTGTGTGTGTGTGTGTGTGTGTGTGTGTGTGTGTCACTCACCCTTATCACAGAGTCACAATTATGTTACCTGCAAGTCAACAAGAAGAGGAAACAGCTTTCCAAAATATCTTTCCAAAAAAAGCATTTTAAAATATCTTTAAAAAAAAGGATTGGGCCTGACCGCCATATTGGGATCACTTAACAGCCAGCTACATTTGGTTATCAAACAGACTTAAAATAAATCCCATTCAGACCAAATCCCGATATTTAATTTAATATTTAAGAAAACAAAAATCATAATTTATTTCGGTGTCACCAAAACGTTTAGAGAATTACGTCGATAATATATTTTATTTAGTTACTTCACGCTCCAGAGATTATGTGTAATAAAAGTTAGCAATAACATTCAGGAATACCAAGTTACTATGTAAACAAATTGTATGAAACAGACGTCAGTTATCAGATTGATCAATCTTGATGATTACATGGCAGATCCAGGAGGGTATATATTTACCTAAATGATTTGTAAGCCGGATTTTTAATGAGCACCAATCGGGATTAATCTTAAAATAAGCACTAATCGGATAAGAATAAATTCTTGTTTTTGCTAGATTTCATTATTGGTTAGGATGATGATGATTGATGATTGATGATTTACGGCCACTTTTGTGCACGTGGTAGCCTAAATGGGCCGTGCGACATCCAAATGTAATGAAGCGAAGTCAAAGATGAAACAACCTTCAGATATGCCCACGCCGAGATTCGAACTCAGGCGGTAGTGATCTGTGGTCCAACGTCCTACCAACTAGACCACGGGGTCGCCTCATTTCGTAAGGAAAATATCAGCCAAATAATTTGATGTCAATAAGCACTATATAGTTCGAATTCGTTGGAACACACAAAAAGGCTGCTTCTTGTAAAGCAACATATTTTCAGATAATTGTTTTATAAATAAACGCGAAAAGACATTTCTATATAGTCTCCAGTACAAATATGGCTGTTTTACCGCAATATTACTACGCGTAATAGGCCGGGCCATCTTAACAGCATCATAGGTCCTCGGGCAAAGCAGTGTACTGGAGTCCCTACCTACACAACCACCCACAGGAATAAACATGTAAATGGTCGAGATCCCTACACATACATGTACGTGAGGTTGTAGAGGTGACCGTGATATTACATCAGATGCGAATGCCAATGTCCGCTTGTAATGTAGTAACACATATTTATAGTTTAGTATAGCATAGTAGTTATTGATTGACAGCAAGTCACAAAATACATAGATTAGCATGGGGCCCCTATGCTCGTGGGGCTCCTGGGCAAGTGCCCAGCATGCTCATTGGTTAAGACGGTCCTGGTCATAGCCTGGTCCTGGCTAAATAGGTCAAACAATCTCATAAGGTAACAAGGTGAAAAGAAAGATTAATTATCCTATAGAATTAGGAGGGCAGCGAACCGCAATGGTAGAGATCCGTGGCTAACCACGCTATTGTTTTGGCTACGGAGATATCCCTATAAGTTTAACAGAAGCATGGAGAGGAAATGAAATATCGCTAAATTAAACCATAATGTTCCAAGTAATACCTGTGTTTTGTTTTTAATCTTACCTGGGCAAACCACCGAACTCCCATTCCGAACATATATACGGGCCAGGCCTGAGTATGACAAACAATCCCAACTCGTGTGCCAACTGTACGTATTTCCTGTAATAAATGGTTCGTTAACGGTAACGCACAGGGGGGGGGGGGTATCTGATAGACCAGTATAATCTAATATTTAAATTATTGACAGAAACACTATTTTATCATACATGATTTCTAATAGGTTTTGTTTAATGATGATTATTGATGTTTTGCGGCCAATTTTGTGCACATGGTAGGCTAGTGTTTCGTCTAATGATTTGTTTGTTTGTTTTTTCAAAGCCAGCTACGTACTATGGAAGCTTCACCTATTTTGATACTTTACTGCGCTCAATCATTTAATCGCTATCATGGTTACAATGACAATACGCCACACTACCTTATATCTAGCATGCCAGAAAAATTATATTCTCCGCGTACTTCTTCATGCAGATTCCAGGCTACGTATCTGAAATATACACATGCACGTCATGTTATTATTATTATTATTATTATTATTATTATTATTTCCCAAACTGGCTCACATGCAATTAACTGTATTTAATTTCCATGTATGATCAAACCTCCAGATTAATTTCTTTACTTTGACATTTAATTGAAACCATATAATCGTAAAATATCCATCGATCAATCACAAAATATTATATATTGTACTGTCGTTTATAAATGATATTATCCATGACTAAATGGATGGAATATTTAATTCCAGCCGTAACGCTTATAATTGTAAAAATCAGACCAATACGCCAATTGAGGAGATTGGGGATTTGCTCTTTTCCGCTTGCCGAAATTGGATGGGTAGCTTGCTTCTGTGGCCACATGAACAAAGGGGCGTGGGACTCGTTGCTCATGTTGGTGGTTAGCAAAAGGTTGGGAACTTCCAATATTGGTACTAAATGGTACTTAAGTATGGCACGTTTTAGCATCCACAGCCAGGCATTTTCTTTAGAACCGATTCTACATTTTCAGATTATTTCGATTTATATGGTGTATTTTACATGGTAAATATTTTTCATGTGCCAGCCTGGGATAACTCATATCTGTAAGATCATGACAAAAAATCCCTACGATCTGCAAAAATCCTTACATATTCTCAACACCATTATAAAACACAAGTTTCGTATCGGATTCAAAGTTTGAATCTGATTTCTGAAACTGCCTATAATATGCCCATCATTGATCTGAATGAAAACTAGAACGTGCACGCCCGTCGATGGCAAACAAGTCCCAACTTCCGGTGGGGGAAAGGAAAGCAGACTGCTAAAATCAAGTTTATAAACATGGTAAATTCTTGTGTCGTTGGTTGCATAAGTCATGGAAGTAATACAAAGGAAATATCTTTTCATCGGTAAGGAATACATTTAAAATAGCTGTTAATAAAAGTTTTGTTGGGGGAAATTAAGCTTAACTATTATTATATTTAGCCTATTCGACAACCCCCGGACTATCTCTGACGTTTGATCCCAACTAGACTAAATCTAACGACATTTACATATTGGATGGCATATAATAGGACAGGAGTAATACAGATTCTCTGCACACAAAATTATAATGCACACATCGCAATAAATGTCTGTATTCATAGGTTTGAAACTCTTCAACGTTGCTTTTTGCCCCTACCGGAAGTCAGCGCTGTTTGGTCATGGCGGCCTAATCAAACACCTCTGAGTGCTCGGTCTAGTTTTCTTTCAGGTCAATGGTGCGCATCCTCAGATTGGCGGGATGGAATAATAACACATGACCAGGAGAGCGCGCGGTTTCTGGACGCGTAGAGCGCACTGGCTAAACCTCGTGGCAGTCAAGCGAGGTAAAATTCAGCGTCATTTAAAAATATTTCATGGAAATCGCGAAATATTTGTTTCGTCAAGATCATAAAAATCCGTAAGGATTGCATCGTACGTCCATAACCCCGTGCAAAAATCTTAAAAAGGCTTACGGGTAAACCGTACAAGTTGACAGCTCTGATTTATATACATAGTAATAATAAAGGCCGAAGTGGCAGTTATTTTACGTGGCATAGCTACCTTAAATGAGGGAGACACATATAGTCCGTAATTTACTGTTTCACAACGGGAATTAATTCTAAATAAATTTTGAATTTACAAAATATGACATATTCGGTGGAAGAAAACCTTGACAGTTGCCCTGTTTGATGAAAAACTCCCCCTACTATAGTGCCACAGTCTGGGATTCGAACCTCCGACCTCCCGCACAGCATGACCATGGGTAGGAAAGTCCCACGCTCTTACTCACTAGGCCATAGAGGCGGTTCTGATGGGGTGGGGGTTCCGAAGGCCAAAACATGGCACCCACGTTATATTACAGAATTACCAGGTTCTTCGGTTATTATATACGTTCACTTTGTGATATTATTTATAATAGGCTTATAGGCGGATGACCTATAGCTCTGTTTCTCAAATTGTAACAAAGCCAATACAAGTGACCTTTTCTTATACAGTGATGATGGTTGATGTTTTACGGCCACTTATGTGCACATGGTAGGCTAAATGGGCCGAGCGACCCCTAAAGGCAATGAAGCGAAGTGCAAGATGAAACACACTTCGGATATGCCCACGCAGAGATTCGAACTCAGGTGGTAGTGATCTGTGGCCCAACGCGCTACCAATTAGACCACGGAGGCGCCCCAGTGGATCACACGATTAATCTCCGATTAACAAACATTAGCAAATTTTGATCTCTATATTTACGTATGAAGAACGAAGGCTTAAAACAATTATTATCGTACATATTACGTTCTGTAGGTAACTTACGTTTCGAGGGCGTTTAAGCCACAAGCCTTAAGTCGAAGCATGCGGTCCTTCCAGTAATCGGGTAATACCCGAAAATAATGCATGGCGCCGCTAAACACCATCAGCTGGCGGTCACCAAGATAAAACGTTTCATTTCTTATTTGAAGCGATGCCATTTTGATGTACAATAAATATGTCTATCTTTGGTTTGTCATCGATTAGCTCCAATCCTGATCGATACACGGTTATAGTACCATATCTGATACAAAGTTCCTGACACCGGGATCGACACAACCTTCTCGTACTGCGATGTTGAACCGATTATAGTCTGTATATATATAAAAAACATCAGCCTGAGTTGGATTTATACCTTACACAGTTCACTGATAAGAGACAAGTATTTTATATACATACATATATATATATATATATATATATATATATATATATATCAAAGGTATTATTGTGTCTTCCGATTAAAGACAGATATGTTTAATTGTAGCTTTGCTAGAAGCATTTTTCATATATATATATATATATATATATATATATATATATATATATATATATATATATATATATATATATATATATATATAGGGTTGCCGGTTTTTACATAGACGTTATTAACACCGTTAATTAACGGTTATTAACGTCATGTAAAATGTTTTTACATGTGGGTAATAACTACTGGAGATAATCTACTAGTCTGAGGCTAACCCTCTATCCAATGCTGACACATACATGTATTGTGATGATGTTAATAAAATGTAACTTCATTT
The DNA here is from genome assembly GCA_025642065.1 of Paralvinella palmiformis. NCBI lineage: Eukaryota > Metazoa > Annelida > Polychaeta > Terebellida > Alvinellidae > Paralvinella > Paralvinella palmiformis. Next base: position 93,179 of record JAODUP010000091.1, read on the forward strand.
CCCAAGTGACATATCATAGTGTTAAAATGTGACTTCATTTTGCCCGAGTACATAAAGCCTGAACTTAATCTGAAGCAGCTGTGAGCTCCGGTGGTCTAGTGGTTAAGCACCCGGCATTTGGTGCCAACGGTCACAGGTTCGAACCCCGCAAGAACCACTCCAACATAGAGGCTGTGCTGATTAAGCGACAGCCTGGGAATTCTCCCCGAACAACAAAACACATTGAACTGCGTGTTGGCTTATATTATATAAAAATTTGAAATAATACTGTGATTATTATTTGATATCCAGCCTTTATTTATCTATAAAGGTGAAAGCCCGCAGAATTCCATACGGGAATTATTTTTACATGTTACCGTTGGTAATAAGAAATATGCAAAGTGCAAAAAGTCTGATCATCAGCAACCGAACAATGGTGCCAGAATGCAAGTCCACTACACAAAATGTTCAATGGATTCAATTTCATCAGCACCAATTAAACGAATATTTTCCAACATTGGAAATATTCGCACTAAAGTGTGCAATCTTCTAGGCAACAGCAAAGCTTTTAAGCTGGTATTCTGCTCTAGGATTCTCAGAGGAAGTGTTGAATTAGACAGTTAACTGTTCAGATAGACAATATTCACTTTGTATGCCGAAGAACGATAAATTAAGTGTCCTTATTTTGCTATATTCCTAGTATTCATCGTTTAAAAAAATTACGTTATTAATTTTTTTTACAATGTAATGTAAAACGATATTTGCATATTTGATGGCATGATAGGACAGCAGTAATGCAGATTCTCTGCACACCCAAAATTATAATGCACACATCACAATAAATGTCCGTATTCATACGTTTAAAACTGGAAGCGCAGCCTTTTCAACGATGCTTTTTCCCCTACCGGAAGACATCACTGTTTGGTCATGGCGCTCCAATCAAAGACCACTGAGTGCTCGGTTTAGCTTTCTTTCAGGTCAATGTTTTTTACAGTAATTCACAGTTTTAACGGTTATTATCAGTTTTTACAATCTAATATAAAAAGTGTATCTCAACCGAAGCTGCAACAAACATTCATTACTGACATCAGTCAGATCTCAGTACACACAGTTAATTGCTATTAATATGGTATTTTGGTATCATTACAGCTATGAAAGAAAAATTGGAAAATTGGTTTATTTTCAATTGCTCTAATAAACAGTTGTTTTGATTATAGTAATAGCGCTTCGTTCTAGACTAAGACTACAACGGCTAACAATTTCTAGATTGTGGTTTTAAATAAAACACCAGCTTTAGACACATAGACTTGATAAAGGTTTCTTATAACCGAAACTAGTCGTGCTATTTTGGGCTGAGTGAAAATACTACTATTTCTATCAGAGATAATAGGATTATTATCATAATATATATTATATGTACTGATAGATATGCATTATTTCTAGTTATAGCTGTATTATATATGTACTAATATATATAATCTGTAGTGGTCGTTTGGTCATAATTCTGTAAGAATTATAAGCATTACGAAAACCTGAGCCCACGCCTTTATTATTATTATATGTAACAACACACACACACACACACACACACACACACACACACACACACACACACACACACACACACACACACACACACACACACACACACACAGAGAGAGAGAGAGAGAGAGAGAGAGAGAGAGAGAGAGAGAGCGTAATATTGCCAAAGCTAGTTATTTAGATTATATTTTTAGATATTGTGAAATTAAAAACCTTGATTATAATGTATAAAGCCAAAAGTAACATATTACCTATAAATCTACACAAAAAAATCATAACAATAGAAGAAATACATTTACATGGTACCAGATCTAGGAACTTTTAATGTAAAATTTTATAAGACGAAAAAAAGTTAATATCAATTAGTATTATGGGTGTTAAATTACGGAATCAATTAGATGCAAATGTTCACAATGTTAAAACAATTAATATTTATTTAAGCACATAATTAAGAACATGTTCATTTCTTTTTATGACTGATACCGTTGTTAAGGTATGTTTGTAATTTTATTTACTGTACAAATACAACATATATGATATAGTATACACAATAATATGTTATTACTACAATAATTAATCATTTCATAATTAAACTTATATGGATCGATTTTGTATTGTTTCATAATAAAAGATATAATTATGTCTAAATATTGACTATTCCACATCTTTTAATTTTTTTTAAATTTGTCATGAATGTTTTAATGTTATGTTAAGGGGTGTATTATATAAGCAAAGCTTCAAGCATCCTCCTTTTCAACATGGTATGTGATTGCTTTCTTTAAAATTATGTATTATGAATGTTGAAATAAGCTAATTGAATTCACACACACGCACGCACGCACACACACACACACACACACACACACACGCACACACTAATAATAATAATAATAATACATTAATTTATTTATATCTTTCGTTTCATGATAACGAAAGTATGAGGCTTATTTCAAGTGTGGTCCCCTTTATTGAGTGGATGAGCAAATGTAGAATAGGTCATCTATTTTTTAAATCTATTTTATATCACTTTATCTACTAATGTTGCACTGACAAAAATAATAATCTTTTTATATCCTATATTAAAACTATTAAAATAATGTGACATATAATGACCATTGTCCGGGAATGTATAAGTTAGTTTCGATCAACGGAGATAATGTTCTTCATTATTCTAAAACAGATCATTTTTAATTTGCTGTCAGTAAATAAACAAAATAAAGTTTAATCTATAACAAATATAATATTTTAATCGTTTTAAACGTTAAGATGTCAAACAAACAGTATAACTCATTAGATTTCTTTGGCCAACTCCGTTTGGCGATAATAAGTGTATTTTGGTATTTGATGACTGGTGTATTATTTTGTTATAAATTGGCGATAATTTATGGTCAGCAGACGCTTTGATTGATCATTCTGTAGGTTTGTGTTTGACTTAGTTTAACGTCTGTCAGCTTAGCTGGAGATTAAGGATAACTAAATATGTATTGATTAAAGTAATTTAACCTCAGTTAATTAGGATCATATTAAAACTAAATTATAAAAATGATAAAGCCTAAAACTGCCTAAAGGCTAAACGTAGTAAACCAGTCGCCAAGTTAGTAGACTCTAAATTGTAAATGTTAATATTAACCAATGTCTGAATGTGTTTTAGGCAAGTTTTCTGAACAGTAGATCTATCTAAAATCTATATGTATTTAACTATGTAGTATGTTGGACACTAGATGATTCTATAATCTAGATCTCTAGACTATAAACATGTTTTAATTAGATCGAATTCGTTATTGACGTTAACTTAATCTACCTAAATGATAAAGCAGGAGCTATGAACTATCTGGTTATTCTAGACTAGTTATAATAAACTGTTATTCAACTTATTGCAGTAGTAGATCTAGACTCTAGTCTAGTGACTAGTATGGTTTAATTAGTGACTTAGTAATTAGAGAAGACTTCATTATCTTAGCAGAATGAACGTTCTAGTTAATAGACCCGTTGCCAAATACCTCGCTGATTTGATTTCTGGGGTGTACACCCATCTCACAGTGCTATCAGGATCACAAATTACAGCTAAATCGATTGCCGAGTTCCAACTGAACAGTGACTTATACATCTGAATTTTGTTTTGTTTATGATCGAGGAAGAAGTTCACAGAATTGCATACACACTGCTTAAATGTAAATATTAAATGTAGTTTTCATGATTTTAAATGGATAAGAAGCATAACAAATTGATGTATCACTATCTGCTTTTCATGATTCACTGGCTCTAGGCAGAGCATGGCACCTGCCGATGAACCAAGTTTAATCTCCTGAACCCTGCCAAATATACAGTGAGAAGTGTAATAATTTATGTTGTTTGTAACACCAAATCTTGTAGAAATATGCGGTGTCATTTATTGATTCATCTTTGTTTGAATAACGGTAGAAAAAGTAGTCTGAAAAGTTGACATTTACCGTCATTCCTCATGCAAACAACACCCAGGGTCGTGCATTCCACAACATGTTCAAATGACAAAAGTTATTTAAATTTTAGATGTACATCCCTTGGGCATTTGCATGGATTTATAGACTAGTATAATGCACGTTGTATCTACATATCTACTGTAGGTACAATTGGACATTATAAAGTACATATTTTGATTTTATTTGGTGAAAAAGATATATGCATGACAAATTACATATATACAAACACATAAAAGGACACTACCATTGATGACATTATACATGCTACCAGGGTTGGGGCTAATTACATCTGAAAGTACTCGAGTACATAGTTTTTATAAGTACAAGTACAAGAACTTATTTTATCAATGCACCCAAGTACAAATATGAGTACATTTCAAGAATACTCTAGTATGAGTACAACTATACACAGGCGATAGAGCACTAGAAACAATATAATTATGTAATCACACCACACATGAAAACAATTCACATCTAATTGTACCAGGTTTTATGATCCAAAAACTGTGCTATGTAAGATATCATTTGGTAGATTTAACATTCTAATGATGGGATGCTCCCGGGTGAAATATGTGCTCTGAGCTACATGACCTAATCCCACGTGTTCAAGGTGCCGGTCAACTTGTTTGTGAAAGACCAAACTTTAAACAAGAATTATGATTAAATAAACAGCAAGAAACATTTTATCTATGTCTGAAATGGCTAGGGCTGACCTGATTTATTAAAAAAATGTGTATTTCATTATCCAATCATCCAATGGCTCAAACATCCACAGAAAAATGTAAACAAAACAAGAAAATGGCAGTCAGACATGGCCTTCACTGTCATGATTGTGTTCCCGGGCATATAAAATAAATTTTTCTCAGTGTAATGACATACTAGACATAATTAATTTGTTCAGCACATTTTATTGATTAACTTGTGTCCTTACATGTATCGTGTTGAATTGATTTGAATCAGACAGAAGAAAGTTTTGTTGAGCTCTGATTTTATCGCAATGCCAGCTTATGGGTGATCATCAGCGGCTGCTTGTTTATACACCCCAAATATCGCTAAAATAGTGCTGCCACCTGTTCACCAAGTGGTGAAACACTCGATCTGGCAAGGGAGCCATTGGTCATATATATATATATATATATATATATATATATATTAAATTTTCTGGAAAGCATTCATTGAGGGTCCATTGATTGATATATCTGTACTGTAAGATTTTGGTTTATAGAACAGCTTTTTTCTGATCTGTTAGGATCAGTCAATACCTAAATCTACGACTACTGGCTAATAATAGTTTGGTGTTCCATGATGTTGATTTCCCAGTTTATCTCACATTATAAACACAGCAAGTAGTTATCTGTTATACTGTGGTTAGAGCCCTGCTTTGACTTCAGGATTCAAATTGAATCAAGTAACTTGTATTTGCAGGATTTTAGATGAACCCAGGTTAAACTAGTTTAGCCCAGCTTGTTAAATGTGGATTTTACTTGTTTAAACTGGGTTTTTCATCAAAAAGATTACATTGGTCCTTAAATTTATTTGCATACTGCATATATGGAATCTCTGCTTAATATTTAATATGGAACTCTCCGCCTTTCCAATTTGTAAGGTTAAAAAGTTATGGCCATAATTGGAATTGATGGTAAATTTTGGAATTGATTATTTAAAAAAATGGAATTGGAATTGATAAATTTGAAATTAAAGTTTCCAACAAAATTTAAATCCACAAACTAATTTACCATTAAATTTTTTAATACAGAAATATTTCTTCCATGACAATCCTACTTGGAATATAAACTACTCAGAGTAGGTATCCTAAGTAGGTACTCAGAGTACATACTCATGGTTAAATAAAAGTAGTACGTTAAAAAAAGAGTCTGTAAGAATTGGAATTAATAAATTTGATGTGTAATAGGACCTATTATTCTTGGGAAAACCTGTCTGGACACTAGAATCAGACAGTTGAATCCTGAATTTTACAACCCGGAGTTGTAAAATTCTGGATTCAACCATTTGATTCGCATCAGATGCTACATGGAGCAATCCGTTTTGTCAAATTCACAAATCACATACTCAGTCACACATGTGGAATCACGCTCATATGTTTACATGTTTTCCATTTTTGGTTGGATTCACATACCGTATATATGGAATCTGGGCTTATGTTGTTTTGCCAATTTGGTGAAGGGGCCATTTTGAAATAAGTTTTGCCTATGGTGCAAATGGTGATCGACAGCACTGACCTAGATAATACAAATGTAAATTTATCCATTAAACCACAAGGCATATAATATTTAAGTACCGATAATATTTAAGTACCGATATGCTTTGTTGGTGGCCTAACCCAACTGATATGTTCTGTGATTGGTTGGGCTTGTCTATTAATTTATGAAGTGTGAGAGGTTGTGCTAATTCAAATGAACAGAAAAGACACTCCCTTCACTTTGGCTATAATGATGGTGTACATATACATGTATGTAATTGGCCATGTAGTCCCCCCGAACAACAAAACAAACAACAGCCATATAGTGACAATTGCTTCACTTAATTTTCCATATGGCAGGCGATCAAGATATCTGCTAAAATTATATAAAATGACTTCTGTTAACCCACTTTGTAACTGTTTCTTGTGAAATAAGAGTTACAGATGGTTAATTTCATATTTGGCTTCAATACAACCATAGTGAATATACGGTGGTGTAAAATGGGGGTTGAATTATAGTCTGATTGTCTTTCAAAGTATATACAAAATCTGAATTAGTTCTTAGAATTTTGCTGCTGTCAACAGAGTTATTGAATATGGCCACTATTAAGGGTGGTAGACTTGGTGACCCTGTCCGGATGTTTTTCCAGAAATTAGAATGTGCATGCTGTTATTTATTTGTTTTATATAGATAATAAATGTTTATTTCATATTTTGTCTTTCATTTATTCAGTTAGTAGTGAATTATGCCTGAAAATTAGTTTAACCCAGTTTAGCCCAAAACAGGGATTTAGCCTTTCTGAAATAGAATATATTAATTAGTATTCTAAATTCCACAACATGTCTGGCCTCAGTGATTTAGAATAAGAGATTGTTGACCTGTTCACAAAAAGCCCATCTTTATTCAAGGATTAACAGAGATAAGTTTTTCTGATGCTGCATAGATAATTATCTTCTTTATAGCTCTGAAGCAGTGAAATTATATTTCTGTTGAAATTGGAGTGAAGTAAATGATGATTGCCTTCATTTTCAATTCCAGCCTGAAATAGGTGTCTGACAATTTGACTGGGCCATATTTAGTCTGTTACAGTCACTGTGGTAATTAGTCTGTCAGTCTGGCTGGGACATTTGGTGACTTATTTCCTGAAGAACAATGAAGCTGTTTGCCTTGACTGTACTGTACAAGGGGGAAGGGGATACGGTGAAGAAGCTAAATGCTGCTTATGCCCTCGACTCATTTGGATACTTTCAGAGGACAAGGTAAGAACATCTTGTGTAACTGATAACTTGACATAGGAATGTTGCCTAATAAGTTTATTTGTTGGGCAGTGAAAAGACAACAATTTATATTTGCACTGGTTGGACAGTTTCTGTTCTTGTTGCTACTAATGTCTGTAGATACAGAAATAAAATTATGAATTTGTCCATATCAAATAGTATATGATGATAATATGGCCCTCATATGATAAATTTATTTTAAAAATTGTTGCGTATTATGTCATGTGGTGGCATTACAAATTGGTAAATGTTTGTACATTTGAACCAAACTGGTGTAATAACAAAGAAGATTTATCTGATAGAGATAATATTTTTTTTGATCTAGCACATCCATTCTTCACCAAAATTTGTTCACCTAACCATTTGCATTACAAGGCAGATCTGTAGCTAAAAATCTATTTAGAACTGAGTTGAACATCTGGAAGGTGAAGAATGTTGTTCAAACTGTAGTGAAAGAATTCAAATCTGAAGATTATTATCTGAGTACTGAGATATTTCATGGATAGAATCCTGACTGTTAATTCATCAGTTCTGTTCTAAGTCTTCAATTAATAACTGATGGGATGAGCTATTTTTCTGTAGATTTGGAGACCTTTGAATGAATAAATGATGCTTAAGAATGCACACACACAAGAAACAGTCCTACATGTGTTCGTTTCATATGTTTTTGAGTTTGTCCAGATAAAGTTGCCACTGATTTCATGTTCGATGTCTCCGTGATCTGTTATTCAGAATGTGTTGTTTGCGTATTATTTCAGTGTTAAAGAGTTCATGGATTTCACGAGTAAGATCCTGGTTGAAAGAACACCGATAGCACAGCGAGCATCAGTCAAGGAACAAGGTAAGTTTGTATACCACAATATATATTTTGGTACAATGTGTCATCTGGATCAGCTATTGTTGATCCAAAATTCTTTCTGAGCACACGCAAATAAAAAGGTTCTGCTTGGCCCAGACTTGTTGGATGGATGCTGATGATAATTTTACTTCACGAAAGAAAGATGAAAAGACAATCGGAATAATAGTACGTTTTTTTCTTCAGAATATTTATGTCATGTCTATGTACGAAGTGATTCTCTGTCAGCAGTGCTTATCTCGGATCATGAGTATCCGCAAAGAGTAAGCTTCACGCTCTTAAATAAGGTAAGAACTCTCACCTGTGTTGTCACAGCTGGGACAGTATTAATCTGAGGTTTATTAGCAAATGTTTTAGTAGTTCCCATAAATAACTGCAGTTGTTGGATAATATTTCATCCAAAAATGCTCTTTCAGGTTTTAGAGGAATTCTCTGCCAAATACTCACCACAGCAGTGGCCCACTTTAAGTGATAGGTCAGTTTTCCTGTGTGTGTGTGTGTGTATGCGTTGTGTGTTATTACAATAAACATTGCATCTGTATGTATATTTTGTATTATTGTAGTAATTTTATAGCATTAGTAAAGATTATTCAAGATGATAACTGATATGTATGGTATATTCTAATTAGTTAACCATATGAATGTTTTTATATGAGTCCGAAATCTTAATCTCATATATTTTTATGTATCTAGTTCTGTAACATTCCCACAGTGTGAAGAATTTCTGACAAAGTATCAGGTCAGTGTGACACATGTTTCAGATTTGTGACTCTATTATGAGCATTGAATATCAAAGCTAAATTAATTTTTAGTGTATTTATTCAAAGAAAATGAGTTTTTGTATGAATAGATTTATTTAGTCAAAGAAATCAATTATATATCTATATACATGTGTGTGTGTGTGTGTGTGTATATATATATATATATATATATATATTACATAAGGTGGTATACAACTTCTCTATATTATTACAGGCATTTATTGATGAATAGTAATTTGATCAAATGCACTAAGTCATACTTTTTTTATAATGAAAGTATATTATACATATGATACTTAAGCAGATGTTAACTACAAATGCTTTTGTGTTTATTTCTAACAGAACCCAAAGGAAGCAGATGCCTTGACAAGGCTACAGTCGGATTTAGATGAAACAAAGATTATTTTGGTACTGTATATTAATAAGTTAGATCATATCACCTTAAGAAAACCTTAGTACATTGCCAATGACACCACCTCTCCTTGGTATTGCTTGGGGCACATGTTTTTGTTGGATTCCCATGATATTTTAATGTATAGTGCAAAAAAACAATCCATGGGCAGCACAGGGGCAGCATAATAAAACTCCATCACTCAATATTGTAAGTGTTGTGTGCATTAATGATCTCAAACAGGCTTCAAATATCCTCATTTTCAAATAAAAGTTTCCTTGGGATAAGTGTCCGTACTCCATAAATGGTTTTCTCAGTGGTGCTTCCCGAGTGCCCTGGTTAAATTACAATCCCTCCCACATTTTTAAAACCTATGGGAGGCTCCCACACATTGGTTAAGTCATAACAGCAACACTGTATTCATTTTAAATTTTCCTCATAAGTATAGGTAGCGTGCTGGACCACAGATCACTACCACCCGTGTTTGAATCCCGGCGTGAGCATATCTGAAGGTTGTTTCGTCTTCCACTTCGTCTCATTACCTTTGGAAGTCGCTCGGCCCATTTAGCCTACCTTGTGCACAAAAGTGGCCGTAAAACATCAATCATCATCCTCATAAGTATATTAATGGAAGAGCACCCGAGTATTGGTGTCATCTCTTGTTTCATCCAGTCAGATACTGTTCTAGGTGTCTGTATTATCTTGATTTCAGTCATGTAGCTGTGGTCCATTTAGGAAGGAGTCCTTATTTTGTGTAATGGGTTGCCAGAGGAGATTAGAAATATAGCATATTTTGAAGGCTAACCTAATGGAAGTTGGTTTTTGATACGAATGATATCTGCGCCAAAACATTTCTAATTAAGTTTTACGTAATTCATATTAGACATTTCATCTTACAGTGCTGTTGAATTGATCCTCCAAGTAAGGATGGCTTATTAAATCTACCTAATTATGATATAAAATTAATGGAAATCTTTCTCTTTAAGAAATGAATCTAGCAAATTATCTTAGCATTTACGCTGTCAGATATATATATATATATATATATTTCTGTATGTTAATACTCACCTTTATTTGATTATTTGGTTTCATTCGTTTCAGCACAACACTATAGAAGCAGTTTTAGAAAGAGGGGAGAAACTCGATGACCTCGTAGAGAAGTCGGAGAGTCTTAGTGGCCAGTCTAAAGCCTTCTATAAAACTGTAAGGAACACGAATATTTGAAAACCTACTGAAATATAGCTGTTTATTACCATTAAATGCTTTATTAAATATGTCCTGATTCCTGATCACAGGCACGACTAATTATTGACAAATGTAGTCCAAATATTATCATGGAGTTTGTTTGGGTTTTGATAATTCTCAGCCTGTTACAAACTCTTATAATAAAATATAGTAATAATAATGGCCGAAATGGTAATTATTTTACGTGGCTGGCAACATCAAATGAGGGAGATGCAAATGGTCTGTAATTTACAGCCTCCCCACAGAGACTAATTCTAAATAAATTTAGAGTAAATGGCATGTTCGGTGGAGAAAACCTTGCCAGTTGCCTGGCTGGATGAAAAACTCCCCCCTACTATAGTGCCACGGCCGAGGCGTGAACCTGCGACCTCCCGCACAGAATGACCATAGCCATAGGTAAATGGTCTCATGCTCTATCTGTGTGGCCAAAGAAGTCTTACAAAATGTTATATGTAGATCTTCATCTATCTGCTCAAAGTTAGTCCTGTCACATATCCAGGCCACTAAGAATATCTGGGAAACAGTTTTTGTCAAGACAAAAATTAACCTAAAACTGGATGGTTGAATACGTAATTTGAGGAAACATTTATTTTTTCTGTTGTCTGAAATACACACACACACATACACTGAAGTGCAGTTAAATTGTTGAAGTTTTCATCTGGATATCCATTACAAAATATTACCACGACTTAACTCCAACAATTCAAGTGAACGTTCTGATTTAAAGAAATATTTAGTTTGTGTTAGTTCAACAACTACTGGATTTATTTCACTTTCTCCTACCTCATTTTGTTTGTTTCAGGCTAGAAAAGCAAACAGATGCTGCGTGATTTTATAACACTAGTCTGTCCTGCAGCATAGACCAAGAGCCAGTCAGGAAATGTTTAAGCATTAATGACCCGAAGATGGACCAGGGCTATGTTTAAAAAAATAACTAATATGAATAAGTGTTGTGCCATGAATCCTTGTTGGTTCATCGAGGTAACAGTGTAGTTTATATTAATTGCATTTTCTCTCTCTCTCTCTCTCTGGGTGTGTGTATGTGTGTGTGTGTTGGCTTTCATTAAAGCACATAGCATAACATTGGCGAGTCTATAATTTTTGTAATCTTGTGTCCTCAGTGAATGGCTGTGTTTGACCTCTTGTGCTAGTGAATACGCAGTTTCAGTGTGTAGGTTTGCGGTATGTGTATTCATTTGTTGTTTTGTTATATGTTTGCTGCCGCAGCAAGGATAGAGGAACCGTAGCAGACTCTGGCCAGTGCTATTGGCATTATGAAAAATATCTTTTAACTTTGTTTGAATTTTCATTTTCACACTTCAGTGAACACACAGTAATACTTTGTCTCCTGTTGATGTTTGTGCTATAAACTCAGCATTGTTGTTCCTTTATCCAGAAATGTATGCAGCAATGTTTGTAGGTTCTTTGTTTGTATTAAGCAGTTGTGTTTAAATGGCTACCTAATTTATTTGATGAAATTATGTTTTGGTAGCATATTATGCATGTTTGGTTGGAGGGTGGTTCCGGAGTTTGCTGTGAATAAGAATCAGGTTACCTGTGACATCAAAAGCCAGGAATAATAGTAATGTTACTTCAGTGCTTTAGCACAATTATAATATTCTTGTACTAATTAAGGTTAGTGATCTTCACAAGTGTTGGCGTAATAAGCATAGATTGATGGACAGTCAACTTCTTTCCTGATCAAGCATTTTGCTTATAGAACAATTTTGGAAAAAAAGGTTTATGTCATCATTTTGGCTGAACTTCAGTCTAATGAAATTTGTTCTGTGTCACTTTCATTTGTTTAATATTACTGCAAAATGCATTACTTTTAAGTATTAATATTAGAGATATCAGGGTGTGTGTGTGTGTGTGTGTGTGTAGATGTTACCAATTTGTAGACAGTTCACATAAGCTGTTAAGTGGATGTGTGATAATTCGTGGACATGTTATAAATTAAGCTTAAATTATTCATTTCCAATGAAAAACAACAGCAAAATGATTTGGAGAAATTGAAATGTGAAACAAGTTTTGTTTATGTTTACTTTCCATGTTTCTTTTCCCCCAGATTTTCAATAGTTTATCAACCTAGTCCATTACGTATGATGATATAATCTCTCCACAAGACTTGATTTAATCTGTAATATAGTTCTGTATATTATGGTTATAATGCTACTGACCCGACATGTTCCTGACAGCTGTGTGGTGTTTGAAGGATATGATGTGTGTGTGTGCACACACACAGAGTATGTGAAGCTCTCGTAATAAACAAGTGTTATTGGTGATGTGCATTTATCAGTAGTAGTTACCTTAATTTGGATAAAGAATAATATAAGCCGTGTATTCACTTCTGCATGTCGTTCATGTCATTGCATGAACAGGTAGTGACACTGCGCTCAGATATTACCTGGACTTATTTTTATATTTTATGAAGATTTATTATCAGAGAAACACACGAAGACCATTTTCACAGTGTGATGGATATTAAGAAATGATGGATAAAAACTGAGTTTGTCTGCTTTTTCTTTTTAGCTGATTTGGAGTCTGAATTAGGTTCTCCAGTTGTGTCATCACAGAGGTTTATCTTAAGATTTGAGTTAATTGGCATGTGCGCTTGTTATACTGATACTGTGCTATGGGTTGTGTAATCAGCTAAGTGTACAAGACATAGTACCTTTAATTGGTAAATGTGAAAGCATGGCTTACTGTACTGACCCAGCTGAATATTTAGATTAGTGTATTTGTGAGAACTGTGTATGATATTAAAGAATAAATTGGTTAAGACACAAGGTGCAATTAGTTTTTTTTGGGTACAAATCTAATGATATGCATTTATAGCATAACTTATGTTTGTGTGATACTGTTTCATACTTAACACTGGAGAAAAATGCATGAATGCTATAAATGTCTTTCTCATAGCTATGTTCACAGTAGGGATCAAGAAGATGTCTGGTTGGTTCACAGTTATAAATACTTTAAATCTTAAACAATAATAACAAACTTGATGCCCAAATCAAGGACAAACATTTCCTAAAAGTGATATCTAATCATTGACTTAAAACTGATGAAGGGTTAGTCATATTTAAATTAAGCAAACAGTACTAACACCAGTGTGCACCATAATAACAATTAATAATAATAATGTATAATAAAGCGCCCTTACTAGCAGGAGCCATTCAAAGGCGCTGTACAAATAATATGTAATATAATAATACCCCAAATAATATGTAAAAAACCCGGTAATGATTTTAAAAATAGCAATTATTTACCTGTGAAAGCGACCTTGAATATAGATGTGTTTTTAGAACAGATTAAAAAATTTCAAGAAACGACGCATTTCTAATATCTACCAACTTATTCCACAAAGTGGGGGCTGCAACACTAAATGCACAATCACCATATGACTTGAGCTGAGACACAGGCACCTGCAATAGTATCTGACCAGATGACCTGAGTTTTTTAATGGACACCAGTTTATTCAGGTATTCTGGCGCCATATCATTAATAGATTTATAAGTTATTAATAAAATCTTGAAATGGATACGCTGTCTAACAGGTAGCCAGTGTAGTTTTGAAGAATTGGGGTGATATGATCATATTTTCCAGTATTTGTCACTCTATGAGCTGCACTATTCTGAATGTGATTAATGTTATAATCAGATATGCCATATAACAGGGAGTTACAATAGTCTATACGAGATGTAACAAAGGCATGAACTACAGTTACAAGTGATTCTTGTGTCAAGAATGCTTTTAAACAGTGGATGTTCTTAAGATGGTAGTAGGCAGCTCGGCATACTGATGTGACATGTTCATACATGTTAATACATTGGTCAAAAATTATCCTGAACAATCCAGCATTTAGGTATCCCAGCTATACCTGTGTTTGATGTATATTTCCCTAGGAAGTTGCCCCATGGCCAAACATGATCATTGCCGAACAAAATGCTGCAATCCCTGTTCTGGTGTCTCCAAAGAAATTTATAATATTGATGCACTGTAATTATAATTTTTATAAGTAATTTAACAATAATTTGAAACTCCTTGTTTTGATAACAGCAGCATATTTTTTAAGTAACTAGTAGGTCTGAAGTTTCGTTTCCATTATCGACCTGAACGTTTGGAAAGACTGCTTTTGGTAGATCATGTTTTCCTTATATTTGACATATTTGAGGAAAATCTGACCTCGTGGAATACAGTTTTAATTTCTTTTCAACACAAAGAAAATATAAAGCCTGTGATCAGGAGAGTATGGTCTCATTTCCTACCAATGCATTGGAAGTTCATATCCAGATACACTAGCTGTGGTGATCAGGTCAGGTCGCCTGTCCCATTTCATCCAACTTCCCACACACCTGTGTTAATCTTAAACGATGACTTGCGAGTAGACTTGGACTACAAAAATGTTACCTGATTGTCATAATTATTGCTGAACAACTCTGCTACGCAGGTTCTTAACACAATGGAGTTCTTACAGTAATTGTCTAATCTGGTAACGCTTCCGGCTTACAATAATAAACTCCACTTTATTGGCTGGCTGATTATATAATTAATTTATTACAGGCATTATGATGCTCTATAGAGTGACCGAAACACTAATTAGGAACTACTAATTTACCAATATTGAATAAACTCGCCATCCAATGCAGCAAAGATTACCTCAGATGTCACCCCCCCCTCCTCTATGCTGCTTGAATCATCTAAGTATGTCTTCATCATCGGAAAGATCTACTTTATTTGATACTGCTGGATGCTAATTACGTGATCTTTTGACACAGTGTGAATAAAGTCTACGATGAAGAAAATCTAATCTGCTAGTGTCTTGGTCAACCTGCAGCTACTGATACCCTTAATTAACATTCAATGTGGTGAAATCCTGTCAACACTAGAATACAAACGCTATGAAAAGAAATTTTACAGTTCTATAAGTAAGTGACTGCACATTTTAAACCAGGAATTACAAGTAGTTTAGCTTTGAGAGATAGACAGGCTTGTGAACCAAAATGTCAAATGTTTGTCTAATTTGATCATAATCACATCAATACATGACTAATTAATTGAACTGACTGACTTTTAAAGATGAAAGGCAACTGATTGTTGTTGAACATCAATAAATCCATTTGCTTGGATACTGCAACTGTAGAGTCTAGACCCAATTCTGTTATAGATTACATACAATTTCAATGACTTTGATCAGTTACTGACTAGATGACTATCTGTCTATCACTCTAAATAATAGTGGATAGACGGGGACAAACATGTTTGTGAACTGCACCTAGCCTCTTTTGTTAGAGATTATTTAACTTAATCACTTATTGTAGACAGCAGTGACTACAGTATTCTGGGATGAGTAGATGGGGATTGTCACTAGCAGTAGCAGTGTTATATTTACTGTTAGAGGTCTAGATCTAGACCCTAAGGCTAAGCCTAGATCTAGTGTATGAGTTGTTAGTTGAGTAGTCTAGATATACTTGAAACAAAATAGCAGGTACAGTCGGTTCTCCTATTGAAATAGAAGTTTACATCACGATCAATCACATGACCAAAATTAAAGTAATGGCACAATTTGTGACATGATCGTAGGACGTAAGATTTGGCGGAAGAAGCGTTTTGTTGCGATTAAACTGAGTTACGGTTTCAGATAAACCGAGAAGTACATGGGTTTCCTACACCTAGCGAATACAAAAAGTAATCTGGTAATGTCAAGGTTGAAATGTGATTTTATTTGTTTATGTATTCTTACACTGTCAACAATATTTTATATAGCGATTGTAGCATACATTTTTAGATATTATACTTACTTGGATGCGTAATTAATATATAACTCTCAGAGTAGTGCATCGTGTTAAAAATAGCATATTAAGGTTTATTTAACTTTGCACTTTATTCTGGCGCAAACGAATTGTAGAGGAAGTCGGTGCTGCGGTCGTAATCAGACAAAGAATTCGTAAACGTTATCGCCAAAGAAAGGAAACAAGGTAAAATTTTAAAGCTAAAATACAGTCAAAACACTTTACAGGAGTATAACAGGTCACAATAAATGGACTAGTAAACCACGAGCATAATTATAGATACAACTAACTGCATAAATATACGTTGTATTTGGCAATGTCCTGTGGCTCTGTAATGTTTATACTTTCAGCGATGTTTTGCTGTGTTTTGGTAAATAGTCTATCATCTATCATTCTATGGTCTGCTACGCTGACGCCTAATTAAAGCACTGACGCCAGTCGCAGCTTTATCAACGTTTAAATTAATGAGTGTTAATATTTGGTACTGTATAGCAATGTGCATTATTTATGCCATATTCACAGAATCATTCCGTGGAGTGATCTAGATTAGAGCTAAACATTTGACAATCAATAATCATGCGTCAGTTTATTGTCATTATCATGAGTATGAATTTTTAATATGATGAAATACTACAGATTCAGTAGCAATAATAGAGTCTATAACCCTTCAGTCTTCACTTATTTTATTATTGATCTCAAAATGGGACACTCATTTACTTGGTGTTTTTACATTAACAAAAATAAGTTGAAGTTTTTCACTTAAGTTAATAGTTATCAACATAAAAATACATATAAGGCTATGGTGACTGGACAACTGGCCACCAAATTTACGAGAAGGCTGTTACATGTTGTGATTGTTAATTAAAGAAATGAATCCCCATGGGGGGCTGTTGCTTATTCAGCAAGGCCTCTGAATTGGAGTGGTTGAGAAAAATCCTCCCCCACCACTCGCAGGGGAGCAGTACGAAAAGGAGCTGAAATACCCTGAGAGTTGTCACTGCCTGAGTATTTTACATCCCCAGGTGGTCTTTAATGTCCCCCTTTATTTTTAATAATTCAGTGGAGATGGCATCGCCCTTTAATGTGGTCAGCCACCCATGATGTCAGCAGAGAAATTAATCTGTTGAAAAGTTTCGTCCTCTTGCTTGGATTGAACCTGTGACCCTTGTCTTTTTTAAATAATCTATTTATTCACCGTAATCAATTTGATAATTATTTTTCAATAAAATAAAACTTGTCATGATGAAATCAAATACATAAAATCGACGGCCACATGTCCAATGGAAAATGCCTGCCTGCTTAGTTAAAAGTAATTAGAACGGCGGCCCACCATCATGGTAGCCAATCATCCTGCAACCGTGGCTATTGGTCTGGACCATAGCTCCAGCACTTCAACTGCGCATGTGCAACTTCCTGGATATCCTGTAAAATATAACACACTGCTGGCTACCAGATACCTTATGAATTTACTAAAGCTCCGGCACTGTCTGCCTAAACCAAAATATTCGCAAATCTGTAAAGGTCACATGCAAGCAACACAGTATTTCATGGATGAATGACTACATTAAATGGCGCTGCTGTCTCCACTGAATTAATGAAAAAAGGCAGACGTTAAAGATCCTCTAAGGACCTAATACACTCTGGCAGTGACCACCCTCGCACTTTCTTGTGATAGATCATTAAATGAAAGAAAATCAAGCAACCGTGGCTATTGGTCTGGACCATAGCCCCAGCACTTCAACTGCGCATGTGCAACTTCCTGGATATCCTGTAAAATATAACACACTGCTGGCTACCAGATACCTTATGAATTTACTAAAGCTCCGGCACTGTCTGCCTAACCCTAAACCAAAATATTTGCAAATCTGTAAAGGTCACATGCAAGCAACACAGTATTTCATGGATGAATGACTACATTAAATGGTGCTGCTGTCTCCACTGAATTAATGAAAAAAAGGCAGACGTTAAAGATCCTCTAAGGACCTAATACACTCTGGCAGTGACCACCCTCGCACTTTCTTGTGATAGATCATTAAATGAAAGAAAATCAATCATAAGTACAAGAAAAGTTATTTATCCCCCTTTATTTAGTATGTAATATTTGTCAATTCAAACATGTCTTAGTTGATAAGTTCAAGCTGAATATTGTGACATTTCCTGGCAGTAGAGGCATTATAGATTTATAAACCACAGAAACCGGAAATGTGCCTGGCCAATAGCTATAAAATTGTGCTTACAGGTCCAGACCTATAGCCACTTCATACATATAATGAGGACTTTAGATTTACTGTATGAAGGATACAGAAGCTAGTAAATTAATATTGGTTAATGCTAAGCCACTGTTTCATGAGAACTGTGTTGGTATCAAATGCATGTAATTGCACATAAGAATAAAATAAAAACTATGTAAACATGGGTTATGATTTATGTTAAGAGCTGTGTCTGTTTTGGTAATTTTCAATTCAGAATATAATGAAAAGCAACGCTATTCACTTTGAAGTTTTCCTGGGTATTGGAAGTAAGTAAACACACCAAAGTCACTTATGTTAATGTATTATTGTTCATGGATTGGTGTCTAGTATTTCTGGTGAAGGGGTGTATAATAGTATTTTAACACAATTGGACATGATAAATGTTATTATTTCTATTCAGTTAACTTCTACTATAATAATAGAATTTAACAATATTACAGTATCAAATGACGCGTAACAAGTGTGGTTCTCTATATGTAGGAAATGTTTGTTATATGCTACCAAATAATATGTACTGGCATAGACAGCTATAACTTTTCTTTTTTCATTGTCGGTGCTTTATCTCACTCCGAGTAGCATTGTACTATTTTCTTACATATATAACCTAACTATTTCTGAATTATTATATTCAAAAGTATGGTCATTGCATGGTTTGAAACAAGCTCACAGGCTATCAGTTAATTTACTGATGTAAGCTTTCAAATGTTGTGAGTCTATCTCAAATATTTAAATACCATGAGCTAGACATTCTTTTATGGCTTCATAGAATGTATCAGTGGTGTTAATGCATTTCAAAGAATTTGCTAACTTAATCATGCCATCAACAGAAAGTAAAAAAATTTGGACATTGCCATCTTGCCAGATGTCGTCTGGTAAAGGTCATTAGTGGGTGAACCAATAAAATAACTTCATACACGATTAGAGATGAACACATGTGCAGATAAATGTAATGCACCTGGTCGATTTAAAAAAAAGATAGCAAATTAGTGGTAACATTTTTTCCACACCCGGCTGCATTTTATTATTTTTTATACAGAGAATACGCCATCCAGCATTTTTGTTTATTTTTCTGGGCCCCCTTAGTGGCCTAGCGGTAGCCTGTTGGATCACAGATCACAACCACCGTGTTTGAATCTCAGCGTTGGCAAATCTGAAGGTTGTTTCATCTTTGACTTTGCTTCATTACCTTTGGAGGTCGCTCGGCCCATTTAGCCTACCATGTGTAAAAAATGGCCATAAGACATCAATCATCATTTATCTATTTTTCTCTCACCACCCGGTCATGTTACTTATGGCAGGCCTGAATAGGGCATTCATATAGTACTGCCACTCAGTGAACTAATACAGTACATTATAAGCAACGTTTCAAGACCATGTTTGAAACTGTGTTATCTGTGTCTGTAGGATGTTTCAACTGATAATCTTATTCCTTCTGCAAAAATGGTACAAGGCCACCAGACTGCCTTCATGTTACATTTACCTGTTTGTCCCATTGTTATCCACCTTGGGCCCTGAATGGGTATTTATTTCACACCCTGGGCATCTCCATTGCCTGACTGGTAGTGCAGATGGCCACAAACCTCTAGCACCTGGTTCCAAACCCCGGAAGGGCTATATCTAAACTTTAGATTCTAAAGCATATTTCATCTTTCACTCTATTTTTGGTATCAGTCTGTGCATTTAGCTTACAATGTGCCTCAAAACACTTCACATTTCTTGAAGCAGTTTTATTATGTACAGAATATAGCATTGTAATGGATCCCAAAAGGTAGAGTTATAGTTGTTTAGGCTAATTTGTAATTATGTTTGGAACAGTATATCAATCTGTGGGCCACATTTCTATCATAAACACAGAAATACATTATGCTAAGTAGGCAAATCCTTAATAAACACACACAGACATCAGGTTGGCTTTTTACAGTAAAAAATTTAATTTTTATATTAAACGGTGTAAAAAAATATCAACCATAAAACTATTTAAATGTAAAAACCCTGTAAATAACATAAAAAACATGAACAAACATTATAGCACCGGTCATAGTGTACATCATTAAGTAAGCATATTCAGGTAATCATGTCTTGATAACATGGCTGACAGTGTCCATCTGTACCAGTGTGTTTGCACAGCAGCAATCTGGAACATGATCTGGATCTTGGGTGCTTTTCTCTCTGGAGGACACAACTGGGTCAGGATTCGAGGCAGATTCTTTTGAACATTTGTTTAATGCACTTGCATTCTGGAAACATTACTGACTTGCTTATGTATGACCTCATTCCTAACATGTTGCATATTTGTTCTTGTCAGCAGTCATACGAAGAAAGTGTTCCCACACAATCACACCACAGAAATTTCAATGTCGGTACACTTTTCTGTGGTCAGAAATCAACATGCGTAGCATGAGAAGTAAAAATAGTGCATTAAATTGGGTCTTGGACTGCTTTTAGCCAGTTAGAAATGAAGTCACGAATACCATGATTTGGTGGAAATGAAGTCACGAACACAATTGCAACTTTATTTGTGATGGGTATCAGCAGATAATGAGTCATGGTCATACAGTCAGTTGGTGTCATCTAGAATTGGTGATAGTGGGGCAATTGTATGTTAAACAGACTTATTTAATTGGTTAATGCATTATATGATGTGTAGCATTACTAACAGTAACACTGTGTTGCAATGAACTGTCATTATCAAATTTGTTACACAGAGTGCTTAACGTCTGTGTAAAAAATTATATATATGAATGATTTATTTCATAGATTCCATGTTTTGAGCTTTAATTAATTACCATATGAAAGTTTTTTTTTTATGGTTAAAAGTTAGCATTTATTAGTCAAGCCATTTGCATATTTACATGTTTCTGGCTGTTGTTCCAGTTCATTACATCGCCTAATTCATAGTTTGATATTGTTATTAATGGATGTGGTGTTTCCTAATATTTAATGTAATTATTTGTACACGATGAAAAATGTATCTTATTTTGTCTGGTTTTTAGACTGATCGAGATCATGAAATTGCCAGCTGAGCCACCTTGTGGGAAAGACCAACACATAGAATCAACAGTATGTAGCTACCCACTCGTAATTGGTGCTAACCCTGTTGACTATTCAGAGTATATGTGGATGGGAGAAGAAATGGAAGAATTTGACAGAAAGGTGAGGTTACGTTCGTCCACTGATCCGATGCCAGTTGTAATTGGTAATTTACATGTTTTACTTATCAACTCGAGGTGTCCACTTTGATTTGTTACCAGGGTTTTAAATCTGTTGTCAAAACAACAAATTATTTGTTGCAAGAAATTGTTTAGCTAGCTGTCAGTGCTGTTGGTTGTTTGATGTAGTCATTGGTCTCAACGGATACCTGATGATTGCTTACTCTGTCTCTCTCATTCAGTGCCTAGAAGAGCTGGTGGAGGATGAATTCATAGAGTACTGCATCGAACAGATGCTGGAAGAGGAGGATAAAGTGTACAATTACATCCAATTTTATGTGGACGATAATCCTGACGCAGAACCCGATTTCATCTTACAGCATCTGCATGCTTATGCCAGAAACAACAATATAGAACTGGAATTCTTACAGGTGATTAGAGTATTTGCTTACAGTTAGTGGTGGATACACACACACACACACACTAGACAGATGGATAGAAAGTATCATTTGACTGATCTATCTGAAAAGGTTTCTGTTTATATGTAATTTTTCTATATTCCATATTTTTACATTACCAAATCATCGAAACAAACGTATGGATGATCTTAGCCAAAAATTATATATTATTATTAATTATGATTAATTATCATAATGATGAAATCTTGTTGACTTTGTGCCTATTATTTTGCCTGCGCAACTTACGCAAATGTCATATGTAATACATCCTGCTTTATGATCTTAATTTGCATACAAACACAGGTTACACAGGAAAAATAAACAAATTGTCATATATTCTTTAAATGGACTTTTGAGATTGACTTCTTGCTGAATCGTTGCAATTACATTCCAGGATCCAACAAGCAGAGGGTGTAGTCAGCATGCGCTCAATCCAGAAGCTCCGGAATTCGTGCCCAGCCATACCACTTCAATCTCGGCTGACACACCTCATGACAGATAGGTGTCAACGGGGAATCAGGAGCATGCTCAGTAGTTACTGCCACAAGTTGTGCTATGTGTGACTGACTGCCTGGTCTGAAGTTGTGAGAGGGCTGTGGATGATGGTGTGTGAATGAAAGAGGTCAAAACTTAGTGCGAATGTGGGCTAAGCGAATGAATGCAGTGCGAGTTATTTTTGTGCGAGTGCATGGTTGTTGAATTCAGTATTCTGTCATGATTGTTGAGATTGGCCATGGACCTAGTCCAGTGGAGAGTTGCCAAAGTGCCATTTCACATATGCAAAGTGCAGCTTTTACTTGTATTTATTCAGCTGGGCTCATGTCCACTGCTGTAGAGATCTGTCATGTTGTCTGAGTTACGTGCTTTCACCAGTTTAATCATTCCACTGATGCTGTTCAATGATTGCACTTCATCATTTTCTCTCGGCAGACTATTTTTAGTGGCATGAAGCATAATACATATTCTGGTCATGTCATGTGATACTGTACACTGTGAGATAGTATGAAAGTTCCAGCGGTAATATTCCTTGAGATATTGAGATGGCACTTTATTTATCTTTTGAGCTGTGTGTACTTGTTGCCCATCTACGTCATAATATGATTTACCTATGACATACCTTTGTTGCTGTATTCAACTATTGTTACAGTTAGTTGCTAAATTTTTCTTTGTTTTGTTTGTTAGTAGATTCATAATTTTCACTGCATGTCAGAAATACACTTACAACTGAAACTCTACAGTGGCTGACTTGAGTTCAGCTGCAGGGATCTAGTCCGATGTATGTCTGGGTTGATGAACTGTGTGTGTGTGTGAATGAACGTTACAATACAAGGTCACAGCTGTGATCTTTGAATCAGTCTGTGGTCGATCCTTCTTGGATACAAGAACTATGTGATACTCAGACATGGTCAAAACTGTGGCATTTCGTAACTTTGTTACAGCAAAAAAATCTGGGATGGCAACATTGCATCTTCTCTCTGGTTATTGGTGTTGTTTCCCAAAGAAAAAACAAAGAAATAATAAAAGCACAGCATGTCTCCTTCAATGTATGGCATCTACAGGGCAGTTCGGGCTTTTGCCAATGTTAAAAAAAGACAAAAAATTATAAAAGTCAAAACGAAGAAAAAAAATCTGTGTTTCATATCGTTATCTACTCTTCTAGTTCTGCTGCTTTGTGTATGGAACCAGCTGATCTGCAGTATCATTCTGGGCCTAATCTGCTGTGAAATTGGTTCACAAATTATTTTGAAGGTAAAGTGCATATTGTAAAAAGTGGTTTTGAGCTGTTTAGCTGTTAGTGGTGACATACACTTGGCAAACGAACACAGCAAAGCATACTGATTTGCATAACTGCTTCAAAGCAACATTTAACGGTGTTATAGACATATAGTTTGACAAGTGACTGGGTTCAGTGGGTTTGGCATGAGACAGCCAAAACTATTTTATCTGTCAATGGCCGCTAACATTTATTTCGACGCTGTGGTAACTGGCATGTTTGACAGCATTCTTAGTACCTAATCTGCTCGAATTTGAAACAGCCATCATTCGGGGGTAACTGATTTGGGAAGTGTTCCGTCTTCATCACAAGATGTGTGTCTGTTTATTTGATTTGTTTTTGCAGTGGTCTTAAAAGGGGGGATGGGGTTGGGGAAAAAATAAAATCATCTTTAGCAATGAAAAAGCAATCACCTATATTGTTAAGCACTGTTTATTTAATCTTTGGTTTACTGTCATGTTGTTGGTAAGTATTTTTATTTTGTTTCTTATGATAATACATTTGATGTGACTCACATACACACACAGATGTTTACACACACACACACTGAACATGAACTTTTGATGGTGATCCTGTAGTGGTGCAGTATTGTGAATAACTCTACAGCTACAGTATGTTATCATGTTACGGTGCTGTACTATGTGTCATGGTTACATTAATAGAATAAAGTATTTGTTACATTGTCCCATCGACTTGCTTGCTATTATTATTAACCAAATTTCCGTTACCGTGTTTACGTTTGTCCGAAATCGATTCAGTAAAATATGAATTGTTAAAAACGTAGAGAAAGTGGGTGTGTCTGTTAATGTCGGAATAATTTGGATTGCTATTGATACATAGCATTATGTATCATTAGCAATAATATCTAACTGAACATATTCCCATGTGAATAAATCATTCAGTATGATGACGGGAAAGGTCTCTCACTATTGATATTGTACTCCTTGATGACAGATAAATGTTCTAAACAGATATCAAGTGTTAATGATTCGCTGATAACAGAATTAACTAAGTTGAGACTGTAATTTTGCATATGTCTGTCGAGTCGTGTAGAACCTCCTGAACAATGGCTTTTAGAGTATCGGTGATCTTGATTGACTGGTCAGTGATGGTAAGAATAATATTTATAAAGTGCTGTATCTCTTTTAAGATAAAGTAAATACAAGAAGGGGTTGTATGCAGTTTTAAATAAATGAGCATTCCGGTGATGTTCAAAGGATTCTACCCATGGTAGTCCTGCTTGCTTTAGGGAAATTTTTCTAAAGATATCTTCGGCCACAAATACAAAGTTTCTCAGTTTGTAACAGTCATTGCGTTAAAAACTGGAATTACTTGATGGTTTAACATTATCTAAACACTACTACATATGTTAGTATTAACAGTATATCGGCCAATTATATCCAAGTTTAGGTAATCCTATATGTGGATACTGCAATCGCGCAGAAGTCTTGTGACAAGCAAGGTTGTAATCAGTCCTTCAAAGTATTGGCCCTGTCTTGAGAGTACGATGCCTCATTTGTTTAGGAGTTCACCTGTGATCCAGTAAGTTCGTGCAATAGAAGTGTCGCGCTTTATATCTTATTGAATCCTATTTGAGTATTTCAGCAAACTCCGGGCCGGGCCTAATCTAGGGACTTCGTCTAGGGGTGTCGGTGTATCAAAACGCACGAGTAGTACGTGGGCAAGCATTCACCATCTTAATCTTCCCCTAGCAGCCTTTCTAGAGAGATGTTCTTTATCATAACTGTTATTGGCATATTATTAACGATCATCATCGACAAGAGAAAACTTAAGCATCAAATAAAATTCTTCAACACTAGTTGACAAGTAAACAGTAAAATGCCGGGGCTTTATTAAAACATGGCGGCTGGATACCGTTACGACGGCAGACGATACGCAGCCATTACCGACCCGTTTGTGGCAAACGTTAGATATAATAAACTATACGTTATCAATTTTGACCGAGTAACGAACGACTCGGTATTAACTCGGTATTGTTATAGCTATACCGAACTGGTACATAATGGTAATGACTCGTTGCCGACCCATTATCGTCGTCCTACACCCACCCGGTACCACGCTGATGTCGAAACGGTATCTGGTCAGTAACGCAGACTATACCGGACTATTGCCGACCCGATGTCGTAATTCAATTTAAATTGTTTATTTCAACATTCATATTACATAATTTTAATGACGGACATAGATGATTGATGCATTGCTGATATAATGCACCCCCCCCCCTATTCAATCTATTGAATACCAAAAAAAAAGGAATATATATCCATTAATTTACTCTCAATTAAAGACTATCCGGGTGTTCTAACCAAGTCTAAGTATACTTTAAGTTTAACTACACTTACACAATATGATCTTTTGGAACCGTCCTTTAGTAGTTTAAATATGTCACCTATAGGTGTTGATCCTTTAATTGGTGGTAAATGCATTATATGTGAATCGTTATTGCTATTATTGTTGTTATATCTAATTAGAAATATTTGGGACATCTGTTTGAGTGTGGCAATTAAATTGTTAACGGCCATTTTCCCTGGTTTTCAATTAGGTGTGTACATTGACCTAAATACGTATAATGATCACACACGTGTAAACCATACCAGATATTGTGTCCTCACAATATTACCAATACATGGAATAATAGGCAACTCAAATTGTGTCTCGTCTAATATAATATTTATTTGTGAACGTTTACACTGCTCCAAACAGTGTGTATAGGCGAGATTAACAGCGAACTTCGTGTTAGAATTAACAGGCAGGTAGGTACAGGGTTTGCGATTACTTAAAAAACGATGTCTTCTGCGTTATCCACCCTTCTTCTAGAATATACGCAGTACAAATGAAGGCATGTCCGAACCATATCTAGATGATTATGGTTTAATTCCGATTGAGACTCTAGACGAGATAAATAGATTAAATCGCGAAATACTTTGGTTAGATAAGTACCCTATAGGATACATTAGAACCGGGATGTCTTAATAAGAGAAGACATGAGGATCTTGTAAAACTAATAAAAAATGATGACGTAATCCCATATTTGTGTTACTATTTTCAAAAACACATATCCAGTAAAACAACTTAAACCCAATTACAAAATGCTCAGCCCTTGTATTTACTTTAATAAAACAAAGCATATAGAACTATAACAAAGCAATATTTCCCCATGTAGATCTCAACTAAAGTTACAACAAACTTTCATTACTTAATGTTGCTGTTTTACGGTCACCTTTTTGCACAATTGCAGAGATGGCAACACTCCCCATCTCGAACGAAAATTAAGACCACTTCGGCTTCGCCAACAAGAAACCAAAAGGCAGCTCTAAAGATAAACGGTTCTACCTCATCGTGCAAAACTGTCAATCTTAAACATGGACCCATTCAAGTAATTATACAGTACCCCCATCTAGAAGAAAATTGACCCCGAATGAGCAGCAATAGTAGCCCCACAACAAGAATTGCTAACTTAAATGAAAGCAACACACCATGCAACTATCAACATCTGCATCTATTATTAAACCTGTCCTTGGCAAAAAGAAGCTGAGCGTGTTATCAGAGTGCAGAAAGTGGTTTACCTATCAATTCAATATAAATCCTAGAACTATAGAACTAATAAACTGTCTTTAATATTTAATAAAAGTATTTATTTTTAAATAGATTCCCAAATACATTAAAATAATTTTAAAATTTGTTTCAATGATCGATCTGGATATTTTGCCCCAGATATGATTTATTACTGGAACTAATTTGATAATTGATTATACATACTCAACCTTGAAATGATATTTTTTTCTGTACGATCTTCGTTAAGTGGAAGTAGTGATCTCTTTAATGTATTAGCTTCTTAAGGCATATTTCTCAATCAAAGATAATTGAATATTATAATTAGAACATCAAAGTATAATATTATTAAGCACCTTATGAGTAAATTCAATGAGCACATCTCATTTTTCTTATAAAAATAATAACCATCCAACTTATTTCGTTCAATGAGCTCCGGTGATAAGTGTCACAGGTTCGATCCCAGCAAAGAGGTCGCAACTTTTTCACAGATTAATTTCGTGGGTGGCTGACCACGTTAAATGGCGCTGCCGTCTCCACTGAATTATTAAAAATAAAGGGGGACTTTAAATATCCCACGAGGACGTAAAACACTCTGGCAGTGACCACCCTCAGGGTATTTCGGCTCCATCTTTCCGTACTGCTCCCCTTTGAATGGTGGGGGAGGATGTTTCTCAACCACTCCAACATAGAGGCTGTGCTTAGTAAGCGACAGCCTTGGGATTTTCCCAGAAAAAAATCAATCAATCAATAATTCGTTCATGCATTGAAACATTCTCCAACTGATACATTCCGACAATAGTTCAACTCATCGCGTTTTTCAAATATTTAAAATTTGTATTCAGATAATTGAACTACATCAAACATGGCTGGAAAGTCGCAGGCGATAGTTTTCAAGTTTTTTAAAGCATCGGAGAATGGTACGTGACGGCAATTCCAAGGGTGAGTGGAAGTGGCTGCAATTAACGAACTGTTTGCTACGGTGTCAGCCATTGCATCATATGTACCATATGTTAGAGGGCACAAACGCTTACAAACTGAAAATGACACAAGGCAAAATTCTCAATTGTAATGCACCATACTGAATGTTCCTGGTAACAAGCTTCATGTTGTGGATACTCAACACCAACTCACTATCAATGATCAGATCATTCTTAGAGACTTTCTTTAAAGGTACCAGCTGCGTTTAGGGTGACAGGGCTGTGCCCAGGTATCGGGGTAAAAATATTTGTATTTGAAAGTTTTAATATACTTTTTGGAATTGTATTCGTATTTGAGCTTTCAAATACATTCACAGCGTATTTAATTTTTAAATACATGCGCAAATCCATTGATTAAAAGACTTTGTTCCCGGAAGCAATTTAATAATTGAATTATACTTACTCAACTATATATGAAGTAAATGTTTTCTGTTTGTGATCTTTGTGAAGTGTATTAGCTTCTTATGGCTGCTTTCTCAATAAAAGGTAAGAAATAAGTAGAATAGAGGGGCAAGATGAAGCAACTTATTAGGAAATCCACTGATTAAGATTTAAGATAAGTAAAAACTTTATTTCACTTCGGTAATACATATACAAGTAACATTAGCTCAAAGCTGTTAATCGAATATAAACAAGATGATAAAAACTTAACGAATGTGATGCAATGATACAACGTTTCATCTTTCCTATAAAATGCTGACCTTCCAGCACATATCGTTCGTGTATTAATATATACTACAGCCGATACGTACATTCTGACATTGCTACAACTCACTGCGTTTTTACAATATTGAAATTTATATTAAGAGAATTTACGTCAAACACGGTTGGAAAGTTCCAACCTGTTGTCTTCACGTTTTATGAAGTACCAGAGAATCTTGAGGGCAATTTCTAGGCTAAAAAGTAGAAGCATTGTTCTGCAAAAATATCAGCTTCTACCAAGGCTACTTCCTATCTGCCAATTTATCTCCATGAAGCGACCTCTAGTGGTTTAAAAACTAAAACAGATGACTTCTTCAAAACGTCGTCACTGCCAGAAGCCAATCCACTCAGCTTCTGGAAGTTCCATACTGACAAGTACCCCTCATATGTCTTGTTTTCTCTAAACTGTTGAACATATAACCATCATCTGCCTCAGTGTAGATACTTTTCAGCATAAATGGAACATGTTTTTGCCCAGGTAGCTGGCGTCTTACGCCTTAGACGCAACTAACATTATTCATAAGCTGGCGTGACATGTGATGATATATGTACGATGTTATGTGATGATATTTGATGTTATCGTGGTTAAATAATAATATGGCTGCTGTTGTATAATTGTATATCTGATCATACACGTGATGATATGTAATATCGTGTGATGATGTATGTTATATTACGTGATGATACATGCAGACCTTCCAAGTCTTCCGATAAAGCGGAAAATCTTCTGATATGTCGCTTTATTTTGAAAATCGCAGCCCCACCCGACGTCAAAAAAAAAGAATTCTGGAGGTGGAAATAGACACGTGATGGGGCGATTTACTTCAGCGCAAGGACTGTCGTGGTCAGCTGAGTTTCGGGCACTTGCCCACACTAGTGACAACACTGCTGATACTGCCGTACGACCAGACTCCGTCGAACGCCTGTTCAGCCTTTGTACCAAGAATGACACCAAGTTCCGGGCATCTTTAGGTGCAGAGACTCTGTGCAACTAGCTGCACTGCAAAATCAACGTTGACCCGGGAGTGCCACGAATTCTGGCTGAGAACATTGCAGAACTGCATACTTTTTTATTTGTATAAATACAAAATTCTGCGAAAATCTTTTGCCGGATTTTTTCTGTAGGAAGAAGAAAATATTCAATATTTTTTTATTAAAATATTACAAGATCTGAATCTGGACATTTGTTTTTTAAGCACAGCATCTTCTGCCATTTTCTGGTAGTAAGCGGAAGATCTTCTGCACTTTTTAAATAAAATGTTGGAAGGTCTGTACATGATGGTAGAGGAGGTAATATATGTGGCGCTTTATCAGTTGCATTACATACATAATGTATGCATAAAAAAAGGGTAAAAACAACAATTTGTTCAGTAAATTTTAAAATTATTTATATAATTGTATTTGAAATACTTTTTTTAGTATTTGTATTTAAACATATTTGCATTTCAAGTATTTGTATTTGATCTGAAGAAATGTAACTGTATTTGATGCGAAGCAAAGTATTTGTATTTAATATGAAGAAAAATATTTGTATTTAAATACTTTTCATATATATTTGACCCAATGTCTGGTTGCAACCGTATAAGCGCCTTAATTGTTTGCACATTCTGAAGCCTGATCGAGTTGTACGCAATGTACAGTAAGTACACATCTAATGTTGTTTGGCCCTGAAGACCCTGCATCTGACGGAGTATGAGGAGCATGACGCATCCAAGACAGCCTGGGTGTTGGGTCCACTATTCAAACTGAACTGGTGTTCTCAGCCCGAGAACCAGATTCTGAGAATGACCATTATCACAAAAAGTTCACATGTTCCGAATCCAGATCCACAGTTCAAAGACGACCAGCCTCCATTTAAGAAAGGTCTTGGATTCTTCAGTTCTCTGATTGATGCACCAGTCCATGAAGTGATCTCTTTTGATCTTCAAATTAAAGTAGATGACTATATACCTCAAAACACTCTTGGATTCTTCAGTTCTCTGATTGATGCACCAGTCCATGAAGTGATCTCTTTTGATCTTCAAATTGAAGTAGATGACTATATACCTCAAAACACCGTACCTTCCATAAGATACTGATCCACTCATCTTCTGAAATTATCATGCCATGAAGTACCCGTCATTATAGTCTTGCTTTCTCGCGAATTTTGCGTCTATATACCATTGCATCATCTGCTCCAGTGGACAGATTTTCGGCGTGGATGGGAACATCTTTCATCCAGAAAGGTGTTGTTTGACCGATGACACTTTTCAGTCTTATGCTCCTCGGATATAATGAACATGATTTATAAGCTGGCATGACATGTAATGTTAAGCAGGATTGCATATCTGATCACATATATGTGATTATATGTGACTATGCATATATGATGTTATATGATAATGTGTGATGATATGTTTGTTATTTGTTATGTGATAGATACTATGTGATGGTATCAAACGTAATATATGTGATGTATATCCAATGGTACTAAAATTTGCGTACGTCAGAAGAAGAAATAACGAGGAAAAACTAAAGTTTTGTTCATTATATTTGTATTATGAAAAACAGTGAAAAGCATTTCGTTTGTATTTGAATTATGAAAAGCATCAAAAAGCATTTAACTTTTCAATGTATTTGACTCTAAACAAATCCAAACTTAAACAAGTACTTTAATTTTATATTTGTTTCTCTGCAAGTTTATTTGTTGCGATTCTTTGTGACAAAATAATTATTTTCTGTTTGGTGCTGAACTGCAGCAAAAATACAACATTCGAACAGTAATCAAAACACAATACATTATGTATCTATCTAGTAAGCTACCAGCCTAATGCACGCACGCAGCACGCACGCACGCACGCACGCACGCACGCACGCACGCACGCACGCACGCACGCACGCATATATAATATAAAATATATATAAAATATATATATATATATATATATATATATATATTACGTATAATAATTGGTGGTCGTCGTTGATATAGTTCTATTTCGAACTCTCATGAGGATATTAATCACTTTGAAAAACTAATGTGGAATCAGTAAAAAAATTATTTTGCTTTCAGCCGCCGCTTGGGCTCTGTGCTGCCCCCTATATTTCATTTATGATATTACAGCATTTTCAAAGCATTGTGGGTAGTATCTGGTAGAGAATCCGCCATATTGGTTTTGAGTGAAGTGATATGAGTGTACCTTTTAGTTTCGTCATTTGTTCAACTGAAGTGGATATTTCGAGACTGATACTCGATGATTTGTGAAACTTAACATCTCTACTTCATAATATCACAAGGATGGGATCGGCAGATCAGAATAAAATGAAGAGGAGGAAACACAAAAAGACCACTAAGGCTTCGACCGTCTCTGTTACACAGTCAGAACAAGTTGGGCCGCCCGACCCACCCCCTCTGTCGACAAAGGTAAATACAGCCAGATTTTCAGTCCTATTGTTGCAAGTATTTTCTGTTTTCTGTGGTCAGACAATCAGAAGAACATTTACGGAAAGTTTCATACCTATTCAGAGTGGACTTAAAGATTTCTGGATCGTGGAATGCAAAATATGTGTGTGACAGTGACGTTTGCACGACCGGAGTTTCGTTGATTGTTCGAAATAATAAAATAATGTCGACGTATGTATCGATTGTCACCAGATTTGCATAATTTGGGGTTTATATACAAATACTGATTGTGTTATCGTAGTGCCCATTAATGTTATGCATTTATGCTAATGCACAAGCTCTGTATTGTGTCTGACATTAGTCCTGATGTACCATCATATTTTGGTTGTCAGGATGTTGATAAATTTACAGCTTTCATTGCAGTGTAGTTATGTGTGCAAATATAAATACCTCCCATACACACACATGCAGTGCAGTTATGTGTGCAAATATAAATACCCCCCCCCCCTCCCATACACACACTACCAACATGGATGAACTGTGCCTATCCATTGGCAGTCTGAGTGTATTTGATCTCATCCTTAGGCTTGAGGGTTAGTTCAAATTACTTATCTATCAATAAATGTAAATAAACTGATTGAAGAAGCAGTGCCATAAAAGACTTCCGTGTTTGAATTGTAAATCAACCAACAGGGTTCATCAGACAAAATTAAAAATAATGCAGTTTCACCTGTTACCCTACCCGACACCTCCCCACATCGGTAATCCTTCTGTATCTAATCTGGCCCTCTTCTGGTGCAGTTGATAGCATCCTGCACTGGAGACCTCCAGGTAGTGGGCTAGATTCTCAGTGTTGCCTTTATCCATAGGATGTTTTATTTGTAGCTGATCCATAGAGGACTGGTCTACATTTTATGTGATATTCTATTCTGGTCACCTTGTCTTTATCTGCTTCATGGTGGTGAAGCAATGTTCACCTTCTGTATACGGTTCATTTCAAGGGTATCGTATTGGAAGCTGAATTTCTCAGACTTGTTTAACTGGGAAATTAAATGCTGTTGAAAAGTGATCTAGTTATATCAACACATGACTAAATTGACAACCAGTGAATTTGCCTGGAACTGCTGTGCAAATATGGAATGTGGATCCACAAGTAACAGCCTTACAAGTTAGGACACAATATCTTGTTGTAGTGCACAAGTACATGTAGACCAGACACAGACATTAAGGACTGCTTAGGGCAGATGAAAGCCGTCATCAGACAAGTAATGTTTTTTTTGGTATTGTCCGATTGGGCAGGTTCAAATTTTTCTTGCATAAAGGCATACTAATCAGTCATGACTTACAAAGCACTACACTTGTCATAATTGTAGTATACAAATGGCCAAAATAAAATGTCAGATACTTTGTGGCAAACAGTGGCTGTGCATATGTGTAGTTCAACAATAATGGAAGCCTTCTTTTCACTGTTCTGTGCTGTTACATGTAGACACTCTTAACTAATCACTGCAACATGTTTCTTGTAATATCTTTGGAGCTTTAAGTTGAAAACACCTAGAACATATAGTTGTCCAACAAACGGTTGTTCATGGGGTGTGTGCATATTCTGACAACAAAATCAAACTAACTGAACAGTGTGAAATCATCGCACCCACTTTAGAGTGTACACCACATGCACACACAATGAAAGTTAGTGACATGATTTCTCCGTAGGTTAATTTTTCCAAAAGATCTCTATAACTGAGAATAGATCCTGAAAACATGATCCAGATAGGGCTGCGCAAGATATTAAAAGGTGTTAAATCTATTTTATGTTAGAGTATCTGCCTATAACAGACCTGAAAATAATCAACCAAGAATTGTTTTTGATTCATTCTCCTTGAGATTTGATCTCTCTGATATGCCTAATCTGTTTATAATCCTACATGTTTAATTTATGGGAACTACTGCCACCACTATGACATATGACGGACATATTCCATGTATTTTAGGTTTTTTAAGGGCACATCAGACAGTTGATTCCATTTGGTCAATTTCACTTCTACTTCAATACACCCACTAAATATTCGAGTGATGAATGACTTCCTGAAAGTACTTAGTTTTGTCGTGCATTGTTACATGCTGTTTGATTGTTAGAGACATTGAAAATACATTATATTTGGCCAATGAGGGCTTTTCGCTAACTGCCAACAAGAATGGCTTCACACCATAGGCATAACAATCATAGAATCAACGATGACTGTGCCATCACAGCTTTACTGTGTAGATTATGTTCAAAAACAGCAGTAATAAATGTAAAATATAAAAACTGCAAAGTTTGTGGCTTGATTTAATGCCATGTATGGAAGATGTTTCTGCATCTCTTGCACCCATGAAATCTGGGAAGGTGGAAATCATGTACCTTCTGCTCTACATTCTAGGCAGGTTTTGGTCATGTTTCATGGGGAAATGAATACATTGTTGGAATTAAACTGCCCCTTTTGTGGTACAGAATGGGTGGTGCTAGGCCTTCGGATTTCACGGTAATGATGTTGTCTGTAGAGTGTCAGTAAAATCGTGGAACAAAATTTTTGTTGAATCCCATAATTGTTGTGTTGACTAGTCTTCTTCAACAAAAAATAATATATATATATATATATATAATTTTTTGGGGGATTTGATTATGTTTCTGATGTCATAATTACGAGACCCGATTCAGATTATTGCGTTAATTTCATTGCTGAGTTCCGGTTCAGCTGAACCAGAGTCAAAGTTCCAACACCCAGTTGAATGTGTCCAAGTATGTGGAGGAGTCTGATGAGCAGTCTGAAGATCTGTCAGACGCCGACGGTGATGCACGACACTGTAACATTGTGACCAATTGCAAACACTTGTTTAGAATTAGATCAACAATAATTAAAATGAATACTGCAATATTTTAAAACCACTCAAAGTATAACTGGCAGGATTTAAACCCACTACGCCCATCCTCTCAGTTACCATGACATTAAGTTAAATATATGTAATTAAATAATGTGTACCACCAAATAATTTTGGTTAAGCTAATGATCCTTGCTCCCCATCGGGGTGTTGAGAAATAAACAATGTCAAAATAATTACAGTAGAATGGTCAGGATATTGGAGTATCCAGTTAGGTAGCCGGAATTATGAGAAGATAGGTGATGAGGATTATGATGAGGTAATGATAATGAACGGGAGGAGAAAAGGATAATTAGCCTTCGTTGAAGGGATTGGCTTAGGAACACTAATTGAACATCCTGCTAATACTTTTATAACTCATCCCATAAAATATTAATTATGATATAGTCAGTTGAGCCACGTGCTTGCAAGTTTTGGGACCGTATTGTACGTACAGTGTTATAGAGTATGAGTCAAAGGACTCATCTGAACAATATAGATAATTACTTTGGAAAAAACAAATACAAAGTAGTTTTGATATTTCATGAAAATACAAAACGAACATTATCAGCCATCCATTTTTATTTTCTGGGCTTATATTTGGGTATTTCTTCCCATCCCATGGGAAGAAATAGTTTTTACTGTACCACTTTCAGTGATTTAAATCAAACAATTCTGCAAGGTCTATATGATATATATATATAACTGGGTTATCCAACAAAGATAAACATGCATCAGCAATATGCTTGTTGTCTGATTGACACAGATCAATGGCACTTGCTATTGGATGTAGTTGGTCAGCCAAATCTCTAACGTTGCGGAAGACATTATAATCTTATATCTTCCTCATGATGGACTTGTTGAATCTTTCTCATGATCCTGGGATATCTGTACATAGAAACTGCGGTTCTTGATGAATGTATTTAAGCACAATAGCTGTGACTTCCATCGTGTGTCGCCGGGGAGTTGTAGCCTGCAGCTGTCCTTGTGAGAATACAGAAAAGTACAGAGTTTGTGATGATTACGGAAGTATTTATTCACTTTCTTGATGTGTTTCATAATGGCTCCTGAATGATAACTACAATTAATTTCAATATGTTGTTCAAAACTACAAAATTTTAGTTTCTTCCATTTGTCCCCAAAGGTTTGTTGCAAACCAACAGACTATATCCTATTAATTATTTTTTAAAGTGCATGCTTATATGAATAGCATGAAAAATATATTATTATTTGTCAAATTTGAAAATAGCTAATCTATATTTGGATGATGATTGTGTGCCATTTTTTGAGTTTCTTCCATTTCTTCCCTAAATAGAAGGGAAGAAAGTATTTCTTCCATAACGGAAAAAAAAACCCAGTTTTTACCATGGTTATTACTGTCTATTGAAGAAACATGCCAACCCTTATTTTAGCACCCTGTTTGGAATGGATGTCGTGCTTTTGTCACAAAATTTAGACCAGTTCAGAGTTTAATTTCTTGGCTCACAATATCATGGATGGCTGCCGCATTAACTGGCTGTACCTTCTTAGTAAATAAATTTGTAACCACCTTAGGGACACACTAAGAACATAAATGCTGGCAGTGACCCACATCTTTCAGTACTCCTCCCCTGTGAGTGCTGAGGGAACATTTGATTTCAGCAGGCAGTACATTGGTAACGAGTACAACATTCGCTTGTAAACAACCATGCTAAATAGGTACTGCAAAAGATAGTCCATTTTATATGATATATTAATAGATGAAAATCAACATAAAATGCACCCAGAACCTAATTAGAAACGCCGTATCAGCATCTTCCCATTACGAAGAGTATCACCGATGTCCCCCCAATAGAGAATGAGACAATCATCTGTCATGTTATCAATACAGCTTCTGCTGTAAAAGCTGGGAAATAATCATCAACGCTAATATCATCAGTATCATCAAGGATGAATGGTAGGATAGGTTTCTGAGTCAGATTATCATCAGACTCAATATGGTGAACGCTTTAACCACCTACCTCAAAGTATTGCTGGTATGACAAACCAACACCGAGTGGCTGATTATAATGACAATATTGTATTAACAAGTAAGAAAACATGTCTGAGAAATAATGAGTCACCAATATTGTAGACCCATCTTATATAAATGCTGAACTGGGCACCCCGGTTTTATTTTAGGCGTGTTGACAAAACACCATTTTCCATCTGTTTATGCTTACGCTCCACCCATTCTATTAAGGAGGGAGTATGATACCCCGTATCAAAATGTTAGCTAACATTCTGCTTTTAGCTTGGTTAGTTTGAGAATGCAGTAGTCCGGTTGTCTTTATTGGTGTATTGAATACCAGAAGTGTGGTTTCATCTCATCTTTACTTATATTTTTGCAAATAACCATTTGACACATTCATGATGGTTTTAGCCAGTTCCTTTTGTTCAGACCAATTCCTATTTTCCAAGAAATTCTCTGTTTTTTTTCCCTATTTGTTTAGGGATGGGCTGTTTTTAAATAAGGGTAATAGCTTCTGAGACAGTTGATCTGAGCTACATGCTGCTTAGAATCTTAACTGAGATCATCAAACGTTTTGGTTGAGTAGCAACTGATTTTATAAATGACTTGTGACAATGGTTTTAACATTGCATGAATCATGTGTATTGCTTAATTTGCAAAATATCTGAGACACAGTTGTGGTAAATTAAATCGCTAACATTTTGTTAATTATGAGTGCAGAACTCTGACCAAAGGCAATACCAGTCCTAATGATTGATCAATTTTAGACTAATGCTTTCTTATTACTGTAGAAGTTTAATTTTGTATTTGCAGTGCTTAGTAGTGTGTCATAGTATGCTTTGTAGTGCTGGTGATCTTGTAATATATTAACATTTACTATGTCTCAAAGGCCCATCAAGTTAAGCGCATCATGGCTTACTCATGTTGATGCTAATTAATGCCCAACGTTTTTTTTTGAGTGGTGCAGGAAAGGACATGATGACTTTTATGCCTACTGCAGATTCTGTAAAACTGAGATAAAGTGTGGCAATGCTAGTTAACAACTATTGTAACACGTGAAGAAAGATAAGCACAAACAAGGCATCAAATTCCTTCAGGGTGATATATAAAGCAAGGTGTTCTTCTCGGCCAATTTAACAAGTATGAAAAGTGATCCAAGTCCAATTGTAAATGTTGAAACCATCAACTACAGTGATGGTCATCTTGTGGCGGAAATATCCTGGTTGGCAAAGATGGCAAACCGTAACTTCAGTCTATGCGCAGTTAATCACATTAGTGATATCTTTCAAAAAATGTTTGAGTGAGAGACTTGCTCCATACTATAAGAAAACCATTGTTGAGGATTTGGTGAAGTCAGATTTGCCATTTGGCATGCATTTGGTCATTCTTTCGACTCATAGTTGCCGATGTGTCATTAAACAACATCCATCCATCCATCCTTCGACTCATAGTTACACATATACAGACAAGGTTGTCCATGAGCAACACACTCTTGAGAGATCTTGCTTGTCTTAACCACACAAAAAGGGAACAGAAAATAACAGTTACTGCCATTCTGTAATTTCCCTTGAACTTCAACCTCAGCTGGATGCATCTAGTGTGCACGGTAAGATGAAACTATTCCTAGCTGTCATGATGACGTATCTACCCAAGACACCAAAGACACTGAGGAAGACTATTGGAACGTTGTGTTCCAACTGAAGTCTGTAGAGGAAATCAGTTGCCACCCATCCCAACAACTTGTTGTTAAGACGGTTTTTATCTTGGCACAGACCAATGCTGAATCTGAGAGAAGCCTGTTTATCAATGATCCAAGAACTGGGCATCACTTCAGGAACTTACAATTGTTAGATTGCGTGCTGTGAAGGAGGCAGTGTGCATTCACGATCCAGTTCATCACATTAGCCACAGAACATTCAAATCACATAGGAGTTAATGTTGTCTGCACATGCTGTATATCAGATAAAGACTTGAGGAAGAGAAGTTGTTGACTGGATAAAAACAGGAGGAGGCTAGAAGAATGAGAGAAGCTGACCGGATAGAGGAAGATAAAGCAAAGCTTCTTGAAACAAAGCAGTCACTGTGCATGATTGAGGAAGCTATGGCATGAAAGGAAGTCATGGCGAGAGCAAATCTAGAAACTGCTGATGAACTACTCAATGATGAAACAACCAAATTGCACGATGCTATCTCTGGTTCTACTGTTTCTAAGCAAAGCGTCAGTGTGGCTACTATGATGCTGGATGCTGCCAGAACCAAGTGAGTGGAAGCCATTCAGTGACTATACTAAATCAGGGAGAAATAACGATCATTGGACAACAAGACACACAAATTGCCGGAAAGGGTTATTCGAACGAAACAAACTGCAACAAAATTGAAATCCAAGGACAACACTGGAGATTACTCATCTGCTAAGAAGGCTAACAAATTATGATGGCATACACCCACAAGTGTAGTCATGGTATAATGGTTGATTGTTTATTACATGTTCTAGATTGACTTGACTAACTATATAAAGAATGATTTGTTTGTCATCTGTTTAAAGTTAGTTGGTAGTCATTTGTTCACTCAACAGAAGAAAGAAAGGATTTGTGACATGTATATATACATTCTTGTCATTCTCTTGTAATTAACGTGTTCTGATGCTCTTTTATACATCGATCATTTATAATTAGTAATAAGTTATTAGGCTGTCATTGACATTCATATCTAGTTGGCATTGCATGTTTACAATGAGATCCAGTATTACCGAGCCACTTAGGAAACGTGTTCCCTGTGAAAATAATCCATTAGAAGTGTTTATTTCATAGTCATTATCTATCTAGGTATGTTGTCTCTATTGTATGGAAGCCTCAGTATATAATAACACGCACAAGGACCAAATAAGACCTGCCTAATTAAGTACAATATTCTTCCATTGAGCTAAATATGAAACTTGTGATGCTAGTTTTGTGAAAACAAAAAAAATATTTCAAAACAAAAGGAAACAAACTTTTATTTGATAGTACAATACATCAAATGGAGAATTGAAATACTAACTTTCTTAAGTGGCTTGGTATTTTGGTCCAAAGAACAGTAAAGTCCAAAATTTGGACCTTACTGTACTTTGTAAATAAAGGTAGTGGTAGATCAGGATAGGTTTTGGGAGGCTATCAAATATTTTTTTTAAATCCTATTTTTTTGTTAATTTTCCATTGGAAAATCCTATTTTGTTCCTTTTATTGCACACAAAAAAATTATTTTCTAAGACAGACACTTGTAAATTATCTTTTTGGTGGTGTGTTATCAGGTACATCACAAATTGAAGTTGTGATGTTCAGCGTTTAGTTGTATAACGACTTCACAAGCTGGTCAAGTTTCGACCCACAGCACCTGGCTAATGTGCTTTTATAGCAGACACATACATGCCTCTTCCTTCTCGCATTTCTAGCTCATCAATAATGTTCAGGAGAAAGAGATCGATGAAATACAGAGACTTATGGACAGTGATGGTAACAGTGATGTACATGTGCCTCCATTCCACAAAGGTCCAAACCCGTACCTGGGTGTTGACCATTGCCTTTTGTGTCACTGTGAGAGACCTGATGATGCCCGACAACTAACTGATATACAAGGTAAATGTCCTAATGGTGTGTGGCAAATGTTAATGACCAGTGATTAGGGTAAATGTTATGGTTTGAAATGAAATAACTAAAAAGGATCTAGATCATGGGTTGTTTTTTTTTTGATAAGTTTCTTCTGGTAATGGGTGCATGATTTGTGTGGTCTGTGAGGCATTTATTTAATGTGACTATTTTCATTTACAGAATCTGATGCAGGTGCCAATTCTGGAATGAATTCACTGAGTCAGGTATGATGTGACAAAAGTTGGCTCGTCACACAGTTGAAATACTCTGTTCATTATGATATTACCACAAACAATAATTCTTATGCTGGTGTGCTTGGTGTTAGCATACATTTGTGTGTGTGTGTGTGTGTAAATATATGGTTGTATGTGCATTATTTCTTGCACACGTGTGACCACACATACATACAGATGCGTACTTGATAAGTTCAAGTTTAATTATGCAGATATTTAAAAAAAAATTGATCTTCCATTAAGATGTTTATAAAGAAGTCTGTTTAACTTTGTAGTTACCTTTGTGGGTTTGTCAGGAATGTCGGAAAACTGTTGAAGAAGAAGAAAAGAAAGTTGTAAAAGCATTATTGGTACGTATTAATCTCCGTAGTCTTAGCATTACATTTTGTACACAACATAAAAGTCAGAATGTAGTCTTGGTCGCTGTGAGTTTGAGCAGGTGTGAAGTCTTGTCGCGGTATCGTTTTTCCAAACACAGAGTCTTATGACCAAAAAGGTGAGTTTTTAGAAACCTTTTAAGAATATTAAAATCAGCCCATCCTTCTAGATGGCTGCTGTGGACGTGACGGGTGAGGGCGAGGTAGTTGCAATCAAACATCAGAAATTGATGTGTATGTGATGTGTGTGCACATTTAAAGTTTCCTCACGCACCATGTATCATCAGCATTGATGTTTCACATTCATTACCTTATTTTCAGGTCATTTATCAACTTTTTTACTCTTTCCAACTTTGTGATGCTAATTTTGCTGGTCCTTCTAATTAAATCCATTGACACTATATATGTAAATATTTTGTATTACTCTTGCACATGTAACTTCCACCTGATGACAAAAAAATGGTGGATAATGGTGTTTGTAATCAATAAACATAGAAGTTAATTACTGTTTATGCCAAATTTATGACAGGTTAACACTTCTTGTGCACATATACACACACACAAACACACACACAAACACACACACTAAAATGCACTGACTGGTGAGACATTACGCATGTCTCGGTGTGAAAAGTCACTTTTATTAACCCCTGGTCAATCATTCAGAGTTTGCATTCACAATTCCACACTATTAAAACACGCATGCACATAGACAAAGAGAGATGAATGAAACAATGTGAAGAAAAGGCTGGCATCTCAGAAGAGGCAATAATGCCTTCAAAGTTGACATTAGTGAGAGAACAGTTTCATTTCTGTATGGATCTGACCATCATTGGATTGAATCAAAGCTATCACTCAACTTGGAAATGAATGACAAATTGTTCTTGTGTAGGCAGTTTATGAAGTGTGTGTTAGTATCATATATATACACATAAAGCATACTCTTCGTACAAACAGCTGAACATCTGAAAGAAATGTTTAATCATAAAATAATGTTAAACTAGGCAAGAGACACGAACGGGTAAATTTCAAGCGATTTATTGTCTTGAATGACATACACTAAATCATCATCAGTAGTATAGAGCATCATTTGTGAGTGATTCCAATAAAGAGCCACGTCGGTGTAATGATTGTTTTCTCCTCCAGGGTCCTGACTTACCAAACTCTCTGTCCCTTATCACTGAGATGGCGCCACCTTCAGTGGAGGGCAGTAGTCCTAACAGTAACAGCTGTACTTGTGAATACTGTACTGAGAGACGGTTAGTGTCTGTAGAATCTTGCATACAATAGTCTGAATACAATTATGTATCTAAATCTGTTTGTATAATGCATCATTTTATCATGTACTTGGCCAATGGGTGACGTTTTTTAATGTTTCCATCAGACATTGGGTCAATTCCATTTTGTCAATTCCAATTCCATCTGGTCAATTCCACATCAAATTTATCAATTCCCAATTTTTCAATTCCAATTCAGTTTTTGCCTATTACTTTTTACCATGAGTGGGTGCTCCGAGTGCCTACTTGGAATAACTACTCCAAATAGTTTATATTCCAAGTAGGATCGTCATAGAAGAAATATTTCTGAATTAAAAAATTAAATGGTAAATATATTTGTGGATTTAATTTGTTTGTAGGAAATTTCAATTCTAATTTAAAATTTATCAATTCCAATTCCTTTTTTTTTAAATAATCAATTTCAATTCCTGAATTGACCCTATGTCTGGTTTCCATTCAAAGTGTTAGTTGGTTACATATCAGGTTGTTATGTGTGAAAACATATATATATATATATATATATATATATATATGTATATATATATATAATTTCATTTATATAAGATAAAGATAATTCCGAAAAATATATTTCTATATGAATCTTATTCTTAATGTATTTTGGCGATGATTAAAAGTGACACTTAAATAGTTTTGGTCTGTTGATGTAAAGATAAATAGTGTGACAATAATTAAATGGTTCCTAATCACACGTGGTATATATATCTGTGTATTGATATTTTGTCCACTGATAGACAAATAGAGATGGAAGAAACACAGGAGCTGCAGAAGGTTTGGTTGGAGCTCTGTCAGATAATAAAAGCCATCTACAGAGACACGAGACAACAGCGTGGAGAAGATGAGCAGACTTCGGAGGCCAGTAAAGCAGAAGAATCAGAAAAAATTAATGAGCTCGTACACAGGTGTGTTAATGGTAGTGTGGATTATGTTTTCGAGTAGATGTTTCTTCATACTTTTTATCATTCATAATGGGGGATGGGTATTTATTTTGGTCAGGCATCTTTCTTGGTTATATGTATTATTTTCCCGTTAGCAAGTGATGTCGCACTAGATATTCTGGTACTGTTCTAGCACAACAATATGCAGTTTTGTCTTTTGGATATACACTCTAGCCTCGTCACCTGTGAACAGCCGCCAACTGCACCTACTTCTAACCTTTGATAAGGACCCGATTTCTTGCCATGATAATGCTCCCATTATCCCCCCTGCCAATTATTCAACCACTGTCAATGCTTACGAAATACGAATACCATATATTGCCATATAAATGCCCCCCACTATAACTGCCACACACTGATGGTGAAATGTTTCTGGTAATCTGTCAGTTGATTGAAAAGCTATCATGGACATTAGGTGGCGATCATGATGGTATTGATGGTGCAGTCGGCGACTGATTGAATAACATGATAGTTGGGGTTAACAAAGGATCAAAAGTCATGTGTAATTAACCACCTGTCCGCAGAAGTCCCTCCCCCTACTCTAATGCCACCCCAGGACACTGAATGGCCTAAATTGTGCCGATGTGTCGTTAAACAACATTCATTCATCTAATGCCACCCCACTACAATGCTAACTTTCAGCCAGGTCCCAAAGTTGGCATAAAAGTGAGGCTACGCTGTATAC
This sequence comes from Paralvinella palmiformis, assembly GCA_025642065.1. Classification (NCBI taxonomy): domain Eukaryota; kingdom Metazoa; phylum Annelida; class Polychaeta; order Terebellida; family Alvinellidae; genus Paralvinella; species Paralvinella palmiformis. The sequence goes on from JAODUP010000091.1 coordinate 137,994, forward strand.
TTATACCACTGTAGTTGTTGTAAATAGTATTCATTCTCTGTGGGTTTTTTTAAGACAGGATATTAGACAATAGTCTGTAAGTGTGGTATTAATAATGTGGGAGTAACTCGCGGTTACCATCTTCTCTGCTTTGATGAAAGTAGTTCCACTAAATGGAGATGGATGTACTATATACTGCCAGCTCTCAGTTAACATCTAATTTGACTATTCTGATAACCCAAAGCTCCCACACGTATTAATGCCAGGCATCATGTTAATTATCCGAACTCAGCCAGGTAACTTTTAGGGTGATCTCTCGGTACCCTTTAGCACAGTGCACTGCACAGCTCCATGTTGTGTCGGGCCATTTAGCCTACCACGTGCACAAAAGTGGCCGTAAAACATCAGTCATCATCATCAACATCACCTCCACATTGTGAGTTTGAATTCCATTCTTACTTTCGTCTAGGTTTCTCTTTTCAGTATAACAAAATTAATATATGATATTACCTTTGGCTCTTCACAGTAGTATGTTCATAAGACGAACTACAATATGTTATAATGATGAGACTAATGATAATATATAGTAAACCCTTCATTATGAATATATTATTAGTAGCCTGCCAGCGGCAATCAACTGGTTTTAGCCTTTTCAGTCCAGCCGGCCTGTTTATGGAGCATTGAATGAGATTGTTTGTGTGTTGCAGGGCCATTGTGTGTAATATCTTTTTTGTTTGGAATGCATTGATTTGATGTTGTGTTACACTTGGTATAATTCTAGTCTAGTGAGTCGAATTTAACCAGTTATTAACGTTGTTGCAAGCGTGTAAAGGCTTTAGTGTTTCGATGTGAAGCAGATCACAGAATCTACATACAGAACGTGGTCTCTGAATCCAAAGATAGGTGGCAATTTATAATAATGCTAAGCTGTACACAGTTTATCGTCATGTCGGTGTGCCTCGGTGCCTTTCAGATTAGTGTTACGGGATGCACATCAGCTGTTTCAGAGGCTCGAGTCACAAGCCCAAGAGTATGTTTTGGATGTCAGGGTGAGGCTACTTAAGCAGATGTCGACAGGCCTGAAGACACCTCAGCAGGCCTGCCAGTTTGTCTCCATGCTGCTTGATGAGTACGTCTGTCTGTGTGCAGCTGCCAAAAAACAGGCTTCTCATCTGACTGAACTGGTTAGTACAAGAAGTAGACCCATCGTTGAAAGATATTTGTCGACGTCTTTGGTTTTCTTTTCTCTTATTAATTCTTTAATAAGTAGCTTTAAAATGTATGAAATAATCTCATCATTTCAGGAACAGAAACACCTGAAGAGATTTAATTTGACTTGGGAGCTTCTCAATAAACATCTGTTTCACAGCACTATATACAATGATCCAATGCTGCTGAATAAACTACCACTGCTTATGGCTCATCTCAGGCATGTACACTATGATCATCGTTATATACTGAAGACCGTTTTATTCGCTGTTGTTGTGACGCCGAGACTGCTGCCCCCCATCTATTTCTAATATGCTGCTGCATTATGTTCCATTGTGTTTTGTAGGTTAGGTTCTAAAGAGAGTAATGATGAATCATACACGTCTGTGTTGCGTGACTACTGTTTATTTGATAGCGAAATGTCTGTGATATCTGTTGTTTGGCGAGACTGCTATCATCTTATTGACGTTTACAATGATGAACAGGTATTGTAAATCTTTGCTGTCCTTTTATATCTAGACCTGTGGGCATATTTCAGTAAACTGAAATATGCCCACAGGTGTGTGTTCACATGTTTATATCTACGCACACATACAGGATAATCTAATAGTGCAGTTGATAGAGTATTGCGTTGCAAACCTCAAGGTTGTGAGTTTAAATCTGACTCATACCTGTTGTTGTAGGATGTATGATATATATATATATATATATATATATATATATATATAATATAAATTAGCTGTAATAATGTCCACTTCAGAGTGCCATGAAGGCTAAACACAAAATGTTGAAGGAAGACTGGGAGATCTTTAAGGCTCAACAAAAGCTCTTAGAACGACAGGTAGTTAAGAACAATGGAACTAGTACATCAGCACATAAGTAAGTATTATGGGGTCTTTGTGAAGGTAAATGCACATATTGAATATTTAATTGGATCCAACATGTGCTGTGAGAAATCTGTTATCGGATTAGTAAATTTGACTGTTTAACTTCGATAATCTTGGTTCTTATTTCACACTGACCTCTACAAAGGTTTGGTGACTAATTCTCCAGACTATAAAGTACTTTGCCATTATCATTTTTTCATCGATAACCAAGGACTTTATACAGTGTCGAAATATAATCATGCTTGTTTGACAAATAGATTATTTTGTACTTTGTGTTTGTTCCTAGCTTAGAGACTCAGTTTACGGAAACTATGCGGCATATACTACAAGGGACAAAGCCGAGTACGGATGAATATATATGTCCAAACTGTAACAGGAAAAGGTGAATTTATTATATTAAAGCCATAATAAATAGTATAATTTTAGGAGGCTAACTATATGGCCTAGTGGGTTAGAGTGTGGGACTTTCTCACTCATGGTTATACTGTGCTGGAGGTTGGAGGTTTGAATTCCATCTGTGGCACTATAGTAAAGGGAGTTTTTCATCCAGCCAGGCAACTAGCAAGGTTTTCTCCACCGAATAAACCATTTATTGTAAATTCTAAATTTGTTTAGAATTAAATCCTAGTGATGAAGCAGTAAATAACAGACCATATGTATCTCGTTCATTTCAGGTAACTAAGCCACTTAAAATAACTGCCATTTCGGCCATTATTATAGTATTAGTTTAGTGTTTTATATTATGGCAAATTTTTTTTTATTTTGTTATTATTAAGCTTAACCAAGAGGACCTGACAGCTACATCTAATTTGTATATTGATGTATACTATCTTTGTGATTAAACTAAATGTGATATCTGTGTGATAAATGTTTTCAATTCAGCGACGTGTCAGAGCACCGACTAACGTATGCCATTGTTTTGTGACAGGTGTCCCTGTGATGAGTGCAGTGTCTCGCATATGATCACGTGTGGAATCATAAATTCAGATGTTTCCGATCAGATGCCTGGATCCAATCCACTGTTTTTTGAAAGCGATCCAAAACGCTATCTCATCCACGTAACTCCACCTTCCATGTCTAGCATTTGTTCTAGTAGCGGTTCAGAGAGTCCCATTACTGTGGAACCAGAAAGACTCGTGATTCCATTTGATGAGTGAGTGAAGTGCTAGATTAGATCAAAGTGTACTGGAAAACTGTTTCCAGACTCATGATGCTGTACTCTTTCAGTGTTGTCATTGCATAGTTGTCTGACCACAGATTACTTTTCCTGAGTGGTTTTATATTGCTCCTTTCCAGGCTAGCAGATGAGATTGCAAATGACATGGGTCAGCAGTTTAGCGATACTGATGAAGAATCAGCTGTGAAAACTGGAAATAACAGTGATTTTCTGAAAGGTGAACGAGGTATTGGAGATGGTGCTCCAGCCATGACGGAAGATAATGGCGCCTACAGGAAATGTACTGTAAGTCATGTTTCTGATGTGCTTTTATAACCGTGTTTTATTTTCCTGATTTCTTAATTCTTCAATACACCCATACCAGTAGTTATTTATATATATTTATTATTCAAACCACTTTGGAAATTCTGGTAGAGAAGGTGGGTGCTCTGATAAGTATTTGTTTTGCTTCTGAAAGAACTGCTGACTTTTTAAAAGATGTAAGGTCTGTTCTTTCCTATCAAAAAATATAATACTGGGTTTGTCTTTTGTGAAGAATTCCAGATTATCAGCACATTAAACATCTGTATCATGTCCTTATAAGTTTGTTGGGTTGGACTGGTAATAAAAATCAGGTTATCTCAGATGTAATCTTCCAAGATTGGCATTCTGTTAATAAAGCATAAGGTTTTCATTCGAAGATGCTATTTTTTTGTCATTGAGGCTATAAATAGATCTAACCCAATGCCATATGTTTGACTAGGTAACAGACATGGCACAGGATGAAATATATTGAAAAGTATTTAAATACAATTACTTTTCATCAGGTCAAATACAATAAAATGTAATTGTTATTAAATACATTTTTCACTTTATTTCTTTTGACATGCACACATCTTGTAATACTGTTGGTAAAATGTTACATATATACCATCACATAACATAACATACATCATCATACGTTATCACATAGCATCATATACATGATCAGATAAAACTATCATATATCATCACAATTTTCCCACTTATGCTGCCAAGTGTCTCCACCAGAGCAGATGATGGTGGTATAGACAAAGTTGGAAGCAAGCAAGATGAATGACAGGTACTCAGGCCTGAGAATTTTCAGCAGATCTGAGTGTTTCTAGCATAAATTATCAAAAATTCTGGCTGCACACAATCACTTCATGATTGTTTTCAGAGTTCTTTTGGCATATTACATTCTCATGCCTGGATATTTCCCATCATGAAACTTCCAGAAGCCGGTTTGGATCAATTTCTTTTGTCAGGCATGTAGTCATCTACTTCAGGTTGTCGACCACTAGCTGTTGCTTCATTTTGTCACAATCCTTGTTTATAACAGCCTTGTTAGTTGTATTAGCTGTTGTTGTGATAAACAATATACAATGGCACTATGGTGAGAATTATCACCTCCAATAAGTATGTAGTCCAGCTCATGTAAATGGTCTAAACTTAAATGAATGTTAAGTTTGAATATGTTGACAACATCGTATATAGATTCTGTATGTTTATGTGTCTTATGTTTGTCTATTAAGGTTGAGACTGAAGAAGATGAAGATTATGAGGGCGATGACGACGATGATGATGAAGATGATGAGGATGATGATGATGATGAAGACGACGATGAAGACGACGAAGAAGATGATGATGCAGATGAAGAAGACGGCGAGGATGACGAAGATGACGACGAAGACGAGGAGAGAGTGGGAGAAGATGATGCCGTACAGATTGATGTCTATAAAGATCATATGGTCGCCAGTTTCCAGTTTGCCACCTTTAGCACAGCCGCTGGTGCTGAAAGCGGCAAGTCCAATGCCTGTGATTGTAACCATTGTTCGCTGCAGATGAAACTTGAACAGGTCAGCAACCGGGCTCTTGGCTGAGCTCTTACTGATATATCGTGTGCTGAAAGGTTTTTCTTTCGTCAGGAGGAGGATTATGATAGTGGTGTTAGGATAGATTAAAACGGGGTTCACATTTTAAACGTTCTTGATTTTGAAATTGTTTATTGGGCAGGCTTAGATTTAAGGTGTTGTTTTTTAAATGTCCTCATAGCAGTACCTGTAGTACTAAACCTGGTTTCGGTTCATAAGAGACATCAGTTTTGAATTGACAATTTCGTTAAACAATTTAAGGGAGTTTTAAATCGAGGTTCATATTGTTAATAGCTTTTGAATTTCTGAATTGTGCGCAGACTCAAACTTTAGGCTTTATTATTACCTATTCTTGCATTTTATTGTCGGTGTAAAATGTAATGATTAAGCTGATTTAGTGTTTTTGATTCTTTTAGAAATCACTGATTTCTATATGAATGCTGTTAATTACAGTTAATGATAATGGTAAATTATTGAAAGCTTATGATTCTGATGTTAATAATGTATGTTGTTCCGCTCACTGCTTAGCTAGGCACTAATAGTAGCGGGTAGTTCTCAATTTCTTAAGTGGCAGGATATTGATTCCAGGATTATGTAACCTGGTTGAGAATATTTTAAACATGAATGTCATCTAAATTTTCAGAACAAAAATGTGGAGTCAGAAAGCCAGAATCAGTGCCAGTGTCATGCATGTCTGCAGCAGAGCTGCAAGACGTTAACGACATCATTACCGCAGCAGATAGCTGCCGTTCCACCACCTGCAGCACTCCACCTTTATCCACACATACACGGCTCTAACACCCTTCCTCCTAGTCTTCATGGACATGTCGCAGCTCAGTTGCGGCCGAACATCATGCCGCACCTGTACCAGCTTCAGAATCCACTAGGGCTCCCAGTGAAGACCATCTCACAGTCACCACAGCAGCAGCAGCAGCAACAACAACAACAACAGCACGCAGTGGCACAACAAGAGAAGAGCATGCCTGCAACAGGTTTCAGTTTGGATGTCGACCAGGAGGCCCTCAGCGATCACTTGTATCATACGTATAGGGACTGGGATGGGACCAAGTTGATGCTGGGCCCACATAAAAGAGATGCTGGCAGTGAGCTATTCAGCACACCAGCAGCACCCATTCTCAGTGCAATGCCATTTGTGACCGACTTGTCATCTGTTACTGGATCCATTGATGGCTCCTTGAACAATATAGTCAAGTCCTCACCATTGTTGCACCAGTTTCCATCAGCTTCGAAACCACTCAACACCACATCCATTACGGCAGCAACGGGTCCCATGGCAAGTCTGAGCCAGTCAGCTACTGATTCCATACAGAGCTCGGTGAACAGCACAACCAGTGATGAGTACTTAAAGAATCTGAGTCCAATTAGTCATACATTATTTACGCAGGCGCTGAATGCCCAAGCTCATGTACTTAATGGCCAGGCACATATCATGGGCATGCCGGCTCCAATATCGACAATGAATCATCTATCAGCCAATTCTGAAGCACAGAATTCCAAGCCAGCCCTGTTTAGTTTGGCTGCAGCTATGGGTAGTTCAGATGCTTTAGGTGCCCTCCCAAATGCCTCCCAGACCTCAAGTTCTGTTGCAGCTGTCCAGGTGTCACAGAATGAATTCTGCCAGAAACATGGTTTCCTACATAATCAGCCATTTACTGCGGCACTGGTATCACCAATGCTTGGAGTTGGTGTGCAGACTCAGCAGACGTTGATATCCTCACACACGCCAACAGCGAATGTAAAAATTGGCACCAGCATGCTCTGTTCAGCAGCCAAAGATGAGACCATGAAAGCCCTCGGCTCTCAGAATCTAGGGATGTTCAATTTGCCTCACACGTGCAATATTTCGGGTAATCTGCCACTGACCTCTGCTGTGAAGACTTTGCCAACCATGACGGTGCCTACGGTGCTGCCCAGCTCACAGGTGGCTGCCATCACCACATCAGTGAACAGGCAGCAGTTTCCTTCTAAATCAGGACTGGATGCTGATACTTCATCGCCAACCATGCCCCCGACATCCAACAGTACTCTAAACATTAACATTAGCGTAGCCACGTCAATGCCAACACAGGAGGTTGATTATGAAGGACAGGCTGGCCAGGAGGAGAATTATGATAGCACGGATGACAATTGCTCAGAGCAAAGTTCTTCCACGTCAAACTCAAACCAGAAGGATGGCAAATACTGTGATTGTTGCTACTGTGAATTGATTGGACATACAGCGGTAAGCTTTTTCACTTAATTCTGGAAACAAGTTAGGCATTCATTTATATCTTATTTTGTGTGTGTGTGTGTGTGCGCACATATGTGTGCTAATAAATCCAGGGAATAACAATTCATAGATGGTTTTGAATAGGTATAGGTGGAGGTTATTGGCAAGTACATATTTAGACAGGATTGAATAGTAAATCTAACATAGTCGAGAGAGAGAGTAATGTTTGAATGAGCTTACAATGAACCAGTAAGGGCACTCCCAATAGTGCAATGGATAACGTGCTGCTCTGCAAACCTCCAGGTCAGGGTTTGAATCCTAGGCTTGCTTGTATTTGTGGTGTGTTTCCAAAAGAATTAACCCCTCAGTGCCATAGATAAATGAAAAGCAGTTGCAGTGAACAAGTACTAGTAGGTGTATATTATCTAGATGACCAAACTTCTGTGAAAAAGAAAGCACACATAAATACAAAACAATTGGTGCATCATGAACCTTGATTTCTGTAATGCTCATTGATATTTGTGACAGTGTGTTCATATTTTATCAGAAAGAAATGGAAAAAAAATTCCATTCTTCCAAAGGATATTATGGACTTCGGTGCCATCTTTTATCACGGCATCTTTCCCCATAAGTATTGCCATAGTTCACTTCTGTGGGGGGGTCATAATTCTTTAATTAAACTAAAAACATTTAGATAAAGGAGTTAAATTTTGTCACTACTACTGGCTACCAAGTTGATATCTACAGCAGAAGACGAGAACCTTCCTGTAATCACTTCCCTGTAAATTTAGGAGGTACTATACTCAGTGTTACACTTCCCCAACATGCTGTAGGGTGCATCCGTGGTCTAATGGTAGCATGTTGGACCACAGATCACTACCATCCGTGTTCGAATCTTGGCGTGGGCATATCTGAAGGGTGTTTATCTTCGACTTCGCTTCATTACATTTGGAGGTAGCTCGGCCCATTCAGCATAAAAGTGGCAGTCGTAAAACATCAATCAATCCCCAACTTGGTGTCACAGGGCAATAAATAACAAATTCCATCTGATAGCAGCACTATCTATTACAAAATCTTTTTTTCACGCATTGTTAATGTTTTCTGTAGTGATAATTATATTCTGATTCTCTTTACAGTCCCAGCCGATTCCCACAAGTCGGAACTTTGCTGAGATGAGAGAAAAACTGAGACTGAAACTGAAGAAAAAGGTACAACTAAATTACTGATTATAACACAGAGCTATAATTATGTTGTGTAGAATTTTCCAAAACACGCTGTCTGGAGGAAACTCTGGTAAAACATGCAAGTTTGATGAATTTTAGGCACGGTTTTGATGCATGCAGGAGTTAACGAAACACCAATTGAAGCATCAGTTACAACTGGGTGACGGTTTTATTTCAGCTTCTCTTAAGTTAATAATAATTATATTTAAATTTTAATGGGAGAAAATCATAAAACGTTACGCTTGTACCGAAGAAATACTTACACTCGCTGTTGATTTTACCCGGCTGTACTGGAATTGTGGTTCTATGTTAGAATGAAGCAAAAACCGTGGACGGTCCAAAGTTGGAGAAGCAAGATACAGAAACGAACCAGAGTTCTGATCAGAGCCGGGACCCCCTTGGTCAGAAAAGTCTTGACGAACTGCTACGGTTTATCAACGGAGTAAATGACAACAAGGCAAAATCAGCGGAGTCGAAGCAAAGTTCCAAGTTAGCCAAAAGAGCTAGGCAGAGACAGCGAAAGGTTGGTCCTGATGTGAGCTGGTGCTAACTTATTTAGAAATGGGTTCTGTTGTACGCTAAAAATAACATTTTTAATTTTATTTCTCTGGTGCAATAAATTTGGTCGTAGGAGTATGGCTTCGTGGTTAACCGAGACCTTATCAGATCTGACGGGTGGTTTACTTTTTCGCTTTCCGTTTATTGGTGTTTCAGGCCGAGGAGAGGGCGAGAAAGGATGCTGTGCAGCATCGCAAGAAGGACGACGCATCGACGAATCATCGCATTCACCAGCATAATAAACTGTCCCATCACAACTCATCCCTGTCTAACAATAGTCATGGTAAGCCTGCAGACTGTACTTCAACGACCAATTCAAGCAGCACGCAGGGTCAACAAATGCAGAAGAAGAAGTCGAAGCATAAGGATGGCGAATGGTGTACAAAGAATAGCAAAGTGCAAGCCAAGAGTGCCAGTGATTCTCAACTAACCCAAGCAGCCCCAGTGAATGTTTCCAGTCATACTGCAAAAAGCAAGCCAATTGATTCCATGGCATCTTGTAATGGCACAGATATGTTAACCAACAGCCAGAAACCTGCCAAACAAGTCCAGAACAAGGCAACGAAGGATAGAAATCAGGTTCGTACTTTGAATGAGAAGGGAAAGGGTTCAGCCCGTAATGGCTCTCGTATGTTGAGAGAGAGTGGGGATGGCACTGTGACCGATGAGCAGACCAGTTCTGAACAACTCCAGTTGGATAAGAAAAGAAACCGGAGCAAGCATCAGAATGTTAGCTTGTTGGTGAGCTGTTCTGATTTGAAAAATCAGAAGTCTGTGGTACTGGGTCAACAGAATTCCGCGAACATCACAAAACAGCAGGCCAAACACACCGTTCTGGAAAACCTGAATGAAAAGCGAACACGTGATGGTTTGAAGACATCCCAAGAGTCGGTGAATGCAAAAAACAACCAGAAGAACCTACAGCATCACCAGGGTCAAGGCCACAAAGGTGCTAGCACGAGCCAGGCAATGGCTGACCAAGTATTGTCAACACATTGTAACACAGTAATGACAATGCAGAATGGTGAGGCTAGCTCCAGTGAGAAGGCCTCCATGCGGAGTACACCACTAAGTAGTGGTAAGAACCATAGCAATGGTCACCTCAGTGGCCAGCAGCATCAACAACAGCAACAGAGACAACAGCAGCCGCCTAACAGGAAGAACAAGATCAGCAAGAAGAATGCCAGTCAACAGAACAGCGGTGCCGCAACAAGCCAGCAGAACAGCTGTGCAGCAGCAGCAGCATCTCACCAGAACAGCTGTACCTCATTGCCCCAACGGGAGAGTGAAACAGGTGTGGCTGTCAAACAGCCAGGTACCACTGTGATACGTGTACAGCGCAGTCAGAGTGTTACTAACAGTATGCCACCTAACCACTACCAAAGCGAGCAGCATAAAGCTACGACCAAGGATGTGCATGTCCCACAGAAGGAACCGCCATCAGGAGAGACTGGGGTTGTGAAACCCCCCTGAACAGGTAACATGTATACCAAATCACAACAGACATGAATGTGTTAAGTGGCCATTCAGAATTATCAACCTTTTTCAGAAGTGTACAGACGGTACATTATGGTGAGGGGTTATGATATTAATGTTTGCTTTTTAAATGAGGAAAAAACCTTGTCCCCATTAATTATTCTCTCATCTGTGCTTATACTGTGAGACTGGTAAAGAGCTTCAAAATTACTTCTGGTGACATCAGTATTGGATGACACCAGTGATTTGTGTTTTAGCAAAACTTCCAACTTTGAAACGTATAATCGGTAATTTCAGCATTTACACCCGTACACTTTCAGCGGGTGAGTTCTCAGAAAATGTGTATGCTTTGTACACTTGTGAAAAAGAAGATAATTAAGAATAGTCCCCAAGATGTTTCAGTTTAATTTAAATGTGAGAAATGTCTATTTAACCAGGCGTTTTTAATATATGTCTTGCTAATTTATGTCACGGTATTTCTGACAGAATTCTGGGGCGTGCGTCAAAACAAAGAAGAGCAAAAGGAAGCCAAAAACCGTCGAAGATTTGGGTAAGTGCCATCGTCAAGAGGTCATCGGGTCAGTCTGGCTGTGATCATCATGTTTTGAATGTGAAATGTTCTCATTTCGTGGCCAGTTCTGTGCAAATTATAGGTTTAATGAGTCAGCCGGTCTCCACGGTTAGTGAGCCAAAGTTAAAGAATGCCACACCTTACAGAGTGTAAATAAAGTTGTATTTCAGGTGTGTGCATGCACTATTTCACAATTGAATTGAACTTGTAAGAACAGCAGTGAAAACATAATGGAGTTTCATTTCGGATATACCTGGTAGATTATTTAGAAATATAGTAATTGTATTGTATAGATTATGGCAACCAGACATTTTTCAGAAACCTAAATTAATTACCCTTTGCTTTAAAAGTTTTAAGATCGAGCAATCCAATATTTGTTTTGACCTTAAAATATTGCTGGATGCACATATTTAGTTAGTTATTGGACTGGTGCACCTAATTTTTATGGTGTAATTGAAAGTTTGAAAGATTAAGCAGTTACATAGTTTTAAAAGCACTAGTTTATTTTTGGTTTAAAAACTCCGAATTGAACATCTAGGGACTTTTGGATAGATATTTTTTTTTGGCTTCCGTTGAAATTTTTTCTTCATTTGTGTTTTCAGATGCAATTTTCATGCCAAAGAAGGATGCAGAACATGGAGATTTAGATGAATATGAACGCGAGATTGAGGAATTCAAAAGGTGTGTGTGCTCTTGTAATAATTTTGTGTAGCATAAAACCAGTGGCTTATTATGAACTATAGCAGCCATTAAACTGGTGTGTGTGTTTGTATGCAAAGCCTTTTTCAATATCTGTAGTAAAAATGACTGTATTAACTGACTAGTAATTGATTATCTAGGCGATCTAATCATGATAATTGTCTCTTGTTGACAGATTCTGCATGAATTCTACTCCCGTTGAAAGAAGAGAGAAGCTACAAGTGAATGTTAACCTGAAGGATATTTTTTCAAAGAAGAAATTTGGTCTTGGATGTGTCTAGTTACTACTGTTGCTGCTGCTGGTGCATCGCTTCGTGTGTCCTCCTGTTGCTACTTTCTGTCCCTCCGTCTTACTCTTTCACACAAGTGCACACACACTCACTCACTCACTCACACACACACACTGCTTTCCAAGGTTATCAAATCAACACCTGGGTAAAATAAAACCATGCTTAATGCAGTAGTCGTAGAAGAGCTTATGTGACTTGGTGTTTTAGTTTATGTGATTGATGAGGCAAGCTCGCACATTATGTACCATCAACTGGCAAGATGAATTACTCTGTGCTGGGACCGAGCTTCAGATCAGTCAGAAACATCCAGAACCCAGGTGGCTGCTACCCAAGTCAGCACAGAGACTTAACATGGCTCGAGTTTCGTTTTCACTTTGAATTGTCCTTTATGTGAAGTTCTTCTAGTTAAGCTGCATGTTTGGGTGTTAACGTAGATGATACTTAGTGCCAACACATTGAATCTCCACTAAAATATTGTTACGTGGCAGACCTCTTTTTGTGCCGTTTTCATTTAACACATGCAAATGACTGCTCTCTTTCACTGTCCAATCCAGTTTGCAGAAAAATAGGCATGTTAATGCGTGCACACATACACACATGCACAGTCATATATGCACACTACTTAAGTTTCTCCTTGTAAACACTGTGGCTTACCATCTGTGATGGCGTGCTCTTCGCGGATGTTGTTTTTTATTTATTTACGTTTTAGGTTCAGCTTGCTGTGTTAACCGATGCCACTATGCAAAATGGGCTGCAGTTTTTGTTACACACAGCCACACTGATGGCCTGACAGTATTGTACGAAAGTAATTATCATGCGGAGAATATTCGTGTGGCTCTGTAAGCTGTATTGACTTTGTTAGGGCGATTATTAGATTTGCGGTTTGGCACATGAACACAAACTGGCTGGATGGCATTTTGTCAGTGAAGCTGTTTGCATATGTCGGTGTCTAGCCTTTGGCTCGACATATTTTAACGGACTCCATCCCCTCCACTTCTTGATGTTTGCCTCTGTTCAGGAAGCTTTGCTTGTTCCATGTGACACGACTATCTGCCAGTGGTTGCTGAGTAAATAATTCTGTATTTAAGGTTATAAGAGAATTGTCGAAGTTGTTCCACTTCGCTTCAGATGGAGGTGGTTGTCAAGTGGGTTATCGATGGAGAGCGATGTTGTGGGTTTCGGGCTTGAGAATGTACAAAGTGTTGGCATTTGTTTTATGGAGTACGAAGTTTGGGCCAAAGCACTGGTTAGGCTGGTGCAGTACTTGATTTTTAAGCCCTCCCAGGCTGTTGAGAAATAAATTGATTTGTTTACCAAAAGTGTTCATTTTGGGTTTGGATGTGTGTGTATGCCCTTGTGTTCGAGGTACTTTTCTACTGGCTGTGGGCATGAGTGATTGTCAATTGAAAGTGTACAATTTGCCACTGTATAAGAAAGTGGAGGCATATTAGAGATTCAATTTAACAAAACACGACTTTGACAGACAATTTTTATATCAATGTGAAAATGCTCTTACAGGTATTAAACAGACAAACAAACTTGTATTAAGCCATAAACCTGTGTCAAAATGATTTTGACTTCAACAACTACTTTATTAGAAAACTGTCATGTTAGGCATGTGCTTGTATGGAATGCACATAGGAAAAAAGAAGGCTACATATTCAATTGATCCTTCCACTTCGACCTTCAATGACCTCAAACTAATGGTAGCTCTGACCCAGTATAGAGAATCTACAATTTTAACTTGCAGCCCATAACAGATTGGTTATTGTGTCTGTATGAAAAGTCATAAATAATTAAACTACCTGAAATATCACTTTGTATATAACTGCATGGCCAATGCAAATGAATGGCAGCGAAGTCGAGCAATATATATAAATATATATAAAGTTTTGAAGGGCGGTATAGCTCATCAGTTTCTTGCTGAAAGAATAGTAGAACATCAGCCATTTTAATCTATATTTAGACAAAACATTTAAGGCCAACAATAACACTAAGTACGTTGTATAGGTCATTCAATACGTTTATGGTGCTAATTGGAATATTAATTGGAAACCCATTCCATGTAATACAACATCTGGGTATTTCGCATGGATGATTGTTCAAGAAAACAGTCATAAACAAGATCATCAATAAAATGAATAATAATATCACCGATACTGTAAGAACCATATCACAGTCATGCTGCCTCATTCACTCTTGGCCTCTGAGGAAATTTGTTAAAAATCACATTAGGTTTGTAACATGGTCCTTGACTATATTGCGGTATAAGTCTATGTTGCACTAAGACTGTATTTCATAATTCCCTGTGTCAAGATTTCTTACTGTGCTGCAGCTATTTGGCACCCGATGGCTTACATACACACGCGGTATACACATATCCTACAAGAGAAGAAATTAAGCACCAGTGTAACTGATCTGTTCATTGTGGGCTAAAACGATAAGCTAACCAAGTATTATATTCTCAGAATCGTGCCACTATTTACCATATCCCGATGTCTATGCAATGCATAGGAAACACTGTATAAAAGTTGGATTCAACTATTTTAAAACCAGTACCGAACTAAAATAAAGTTTGAGCACTGCTTCATGTTATTGGTCAACAATGGAAATTGCACGAGTTTTAGCGAAATCACCTGAAGATAATTGACAGCTGCCTGAGAGACTTTTTCACAACCGCTGATGTAGAGCTCCTCTAGATAAGGACAATTGTTAGCGAGTGCCAATATGCTTCTGTCCGTGATGTTATGAAGGCCTGAGAGCATGGCAGAACAAAGCGGACAGTTAATAGCCAGTGACACTACACCTTCATCGGTTACCTGGAACAGAAACAATCAGATATAAATCAGGTACAAGGTTAAAAAGAATCTCGTGCCATAATATTCATCTCATCTGATCATACAAGAGGGATCCAGGATAGTCATCAGCTGCACCCTCTTTTATATAAATCTGATAAGCTCCTAACAGCCCAACATTCCTTCCGTGTCCCAACAACGTCATTTAAATTATGTAAATTGATCACGGGCAGGTTTTTTGTTCTTGCTGCGACAAGAAACCTAATGAGGGTTTGTTTACTTACTACATCTTTTATTGTTTACCAATTATGTAACATGATATCTACTAATACAATATTGTCTGCTAGTCACTGCAACATCAAATAATGTCTACGGATGACTACAGAATCATATCTTGTAAACTAATTTTGTTTTTTAAATAATTTTTATTGCTACATTTATATAACAACCTTTAATGCCAAAACCTGTTCAGATGTGTTCAACAGTTCAACATATGTGTTAGTGGACTCGAACCAAAAACATCTTGGCTTCTAATACACTGCTTATATCATTCAGCCATCAGTTGACTAGTATTATAAATACTGATTTAATGTCACCAGTCAGTACCGTACTCACATTTCTACAAGCTTTTATCCCGATGTTATTCATCTGATTGCAGTTGGAAGCCAGCTGTTTTATGATGTCATCTGTTACAACAGGTGCCCCAGATAGATCCAGCTGTTTCAGATTGCAGCAGTTCTCGGCTACAGCCCGTAATGCCAACACATCCAACTGAAAATGAAAATCCAGTGAAGATTCTTCACCTTATTATAATACCGGAGTCACTGCATTATGCACATTTGTAGCACCTGGGTTCAAATCCAAGCCATAACTGGGGGATGTTTCTTACATTAAGTTATGTAGCCTCATTCTTGGTGAGATGTAGGACATATGGTTGAGGGGGTGATTTCCTAATGAAATAAATCCCACAAACACAGGTGTGCACCATATTTCAACCCACAGCCTGAATGTTTCCATGGTTGTGCTTTAAGGGCTTATCATTTTCCACTTCATCTCATTAGCTTTGGAGGTCACTCGGCCCATTTTGTCTTAAATATCGCTGTATAACAGCCAAATTTATATTTTAATGTGTACTGTTATCAATTTTTGAAAAGTTCCATTGATGCTACGCATTAGATTTACAATCTATCACTTTCCAACTCAAAGGTTAATTTCAGAATTGGAATTCAAATCAAAATTTTACAAGAAATTGGAAAAATGCTTTGTACTTGAAAATGGTGTGTCAAAGTACTTAGTGCAGCTAAAGTTAACCAATAAATGGGTGCTCCTTGTTTTCACTTCTGGCTTGCTTGTAATGTAGCCTACAATTCAGCCCTGTCATAAACCTTTCAAGAAATGTACAGTTTCTATTTGCCAATTGCAGGATTATATTCTACAATAATCCATCATTCTCTAACCAGGAACTGGGGGTGGGTAGGGGGATTTCTGATGGTATAGTGGTATAGTGTCCCTTGGCAGACATCCCTCAGCCATATATTCCAGATGTGACCAGCACCAAAGGGGGCACTTCCGTGGTCTAACGGTAACATGTTGGATCACAGATTACTACCACCCATGTTCGAATCTCGGTGTAGGCCTATCTGAAGGATATTTCATCTTTGACTTTGCTTCATTACCTTTGGCGGTCACTCGGCCCTATTAGGCTACCATGTGCACAAAAGTGACCGTAAAACATCAATCATCACCACCATCATCAACATCATTGTGACCAGCCCCAAGCCCAAATAACCAAACAAACCACATGTGGAGCGAAAACATGACAAAATATTCAATTACACGTTTTCTAAATTCAGTGAATATAAATACATGAACAAAGAAACTATTTGAATGCCAATACAATCTGAAAGTATTCATGAATACTTTGAACAAAGTTATATATACAGCAAATGGTTCTGATACAAATTATATTGCTATATGTTCATTATAAATGTAGTCAAAATAACTTCAGACGTTGCTTGGAACATGTTTATTTCACATTTAATGCTTTAAACTATCTGCATTTCTTTATGCTGATATACTCTACCCAATAAAATAACCAATAATGCTTTATTAATTACGATAAACATTTTATAGTTATGCTAAATTTACAACCAAACTATGGCTATGGCGTGAAATAATAATTTTGTAGATTGTCCAATGGTATTCAAATACAAATATGAACATCATGATTTTTGTAGTTCCAATTCATCGAAATATGAATAACAAACATTAATATCCCTCATCTGTTGGGTCCTTGAAAACCTCGAAAGTCCTTAAATTTGAAACTTTGGATTCCAGGCCTGGAAAGTCCTGGAATTTGGACATATAGATCTATATTTCTAATCATAAGTGTACAGGAATTCAGTCATTACACTTCTTCCGAAATATGGGTGTATCTTTGCACATTAAAAGTTTGTGAATTCATTGAAATGGTCCTTGAATTTGACATTGAAAGGTCCTGGAAAGTCCTGGAATCTAAGATGTCGAAATGTGTATGAACCCTGTGTATAATTATAACAAACAAATTAATTATATTAAAATTTAAAAAAATTCACACACCTTTCTCAGTGACAACAGCAAGCATTCTAACTTTGGCGCCGCTTTGTGACTCTCAAACATTGGCACAAGAGTGATTCCGGTGACTTCCTTCAGCAAACTGATGCCTAGCATTTGGAGCTTCGTACAGCAGGTAGCGATGTGACTCAAGCCATCATCGGTAATGTTACACATCACGCTACCCGAGATATCGAGGAATGTCAACTGGGCACCAACTTTCTTCAGTATCTGGATGGAAATAGTAAAGATAAATAAACTGATTATTAAATCAGGCAAAACTTATTTAGAGCCATCAAAACATGGGGTCAATTAAATTCCGGAATTGGAATTGATGGCCAATTGCAATTCTAAAAATAACTGGAATCGGAATTGATAAATTTGATGTGGAATTGATCAAATGGATTTGAGTGGAATTGTAATAATGGAATTGACCCCACATCTGGAGCCATCTGTAAGATAAAATAATATACTGATTAATATGCAATACAAGAATAACAAACCTGTCCCATTGACCAACCCCCTTAAAAGAATGCCTAGATTTCAGACAGAGAGCTGAATGATCAACACAGTTGATGGATTTAAAATCGACGACTTCACGCCTTCCATGCTCTACTCACTGATCTAGTTGAACAGCTCAAGTATGTAAAATAATGTCCAGCATGAAAAATCTGAGTAGGTTGTCAGTTATGTAGGGATTCTTGGTTCGATTTCAATCATTACTGTTAGATGTTTAGCCAACATTTTCAGGCTCCACATATCTAAATTCACCCAGTTTTAAACACATTTTAAGCCAGAGATCAGTCCATGGTTCCCACACCCATGGAAATATTATTTTCCAGAATGTTTCCAGGACAAAATTACCATTTTCAGGACAAATTACAGTATACAAGATTTAAAGGTAATAACTCAAGATATGTGAAAAAATGTATATCATATTCATTCAATGTATGATTGTTTATTGGCAATTTTTATGGTACAGCCTCTTCCTTACCCCGTCTAGCTGTCTGATCCACCCACTTTTATATAAATTTTAAAATGGGATATTAAGACTATGTACTGGCACGCAAAAAGCAATTGAAGTTTTCATCTACAAACATAATATTTATTCACAGGCTTTTTTTTGTTCTAAGTGGATTTTTTCACAGGCAATATTTTTTTCAAGACATTTCCTGATTTTGTCAAATTCAAAGATATTTCAATATGTCCTTCCAGTTATAAAAGTATTTATATTTTAATATTTTAAGAGTATTTACAGTTGTATTTAAATACATTTCAAAATACTTGACTTATCTTTTATTGTTCCACAATAATAGCTGTATAATAAATATATCATTATTCTCTAACCTGCTTCAGACATTCATCGTCAACAGCAGGTACTCCACAGAGTCTGAGCTTCGACAGCTTCAGCAGGCGTTCCATTCCTGCTACAAGAAGCTCGGGATTATCTAACTGGAGACCATTGAGTGAAAGCTCCAGGAGAGTGATGGGAAGGTTGTGAAGGAGAAGCTTAGCCGATGATGGTGTACGCACAAGTTGCATGCAGTAGGACAGGTCCAGATATTGTAATGCATCACAGCCTTGGAACAACTGAAAACAAATCAGAAGACTGAAAATACCACAAACCGTAACATAGTAGATTATAATGGCCAGGTATAGATAATTCAATCTACTAATATAATAGCGCTGCATCAGGTTTATGCCAAGTTGGAGTATCATAGTGCAGCATCTTTGAATGGCTCCTGCTAGTAAGGGCAATTAAAAAAAATATACATTATTATTATTATTAATATAATAGCCATGAGTATGATATTTTCTTTGAGAATAGGTTCTTGAGAAATAAATATATGAGAACATCTTCCTTAAACAACAACTGGCAATAGTTTAGGTTCAGTTCAGGAAACATCTTATTTATTTCATGTATTATGATTTAATGGTGCAACAAATGAAGATAACATAAAATTAACAGAGAAGTTTGATTAACTGGACTTAGATGAAGGTGGTCGTTTAAGAAATATCTTGCTGTATATAATTAAAGTAGGCTAAGAATATGAAAGAGAACTTTTCAACATCTTCAAAGAGGTGATCCATTAGGCATGTGGTCACAGTGACAGGTTTTGCTCATATAATAATAATAATGACAAAACTTCTATTGTGCCAATATCATCAAAAAGAATCGAGCTCAGTGGCGCACCTAGTGGAGGGGTTGGGCAAACTCACAGTCCAGGTACGATGCAAAGTTCATCAACAATGATCAGATGGCAAAGAAACTTAGGAAGGATAAGCGAGTCTGAAAAGTTGGGTTTGATGACTTAACGTGTTCAGAGAGTGAATTCCAAAGAGTAGGGCCCGCAACTAAAAAAAGCACGAGTCCCAGCATGAGATTTAACCCTGGGAACAAACAACGAGTGAAAACCAAATGAACGGAGGCTTGGGTGCTAAAGAATGCACGGAAAATAGATATGAATGTTCTCCAGAAGAAAGAGTTTGATAGGCAATAGTGCAGAGTTTGAAAATGATGTGAGATTGAACAGGGAGCCATTGAAGAGAATTAGTGGATACAGGAATTTAATGGACTGAAAACTACCAATAATACCTGAACAATGGCTTCAGGTGTCACCTTCCCACAGCCCAAGATATTTAGGCTGGAATGATGAATAGAAACACCATTAAAGAACTATAGTATTTCAAATAGACAGATTAATAAGGAACTGTATAATAATCAAAACAGATGCATCATTAAGAAACTGTATATTATTTGAAAATGATAAACAGCATTTAATGTTATATGAAATTCAAAGGGACATCATTTCTTACAGATGGACATACCTCTTTAGATTAGGACAGTGTTTAGCCAAAGCCATGATGCTGCTATCGGAAAGACTGTGTACATCAGAAATATCCAAATACTCCTGTAAATAAATCATCCAGCACCAACATGATCATATTTTCTTCATATTAAATCATCCTGCCAAAAGCTATATATATATATATATATATATATATATATATATATTTAGAATTAAATTTAAATTCAATTCAGAATCACCAAAAAGGTATAAATTTATGCTATTACAATATTTGTCACATATGACACTATATATACAAATGAAAAAACAACACATACCAAGCTCATTTTCAGATTCTGTGCAATAATTGGAAAGATGACATCTGTGACCTTCGAACAAGAAACCAAATTAAGATATCTGATGGTCGGATTGGAGCAGACAATCATCTGAATAGCTGAAATAAAAATATCGTTATGGCATTTATAAACAATTGGACCCAGATTGACAGCTGGGTATGGTTCTCACTTATAAATAGTTCAGCTATGTCTGTCCATCCTCACAAACATAAGTCAACTCACTGGTGAGGGAGGAATGCTCTGAATAGCTCAATAATAAAGTATTATACTAGACTGATTTCAGGCGAGTAGTTTAGCTTTGGTACAGGTCACAGTTCAGACACATGTACCGTAGCCGAATGGGTCTCTGCCTATGGACACAAATCCCACAAACATGGGTGTGAGCCAGGTTCAAACCCACAACCTGGAGGTTTGTAGTGCAGTGTTCTAACTATGCAAACTTGAAAGCATGCAAAATCCTCTATAAACCAAATTATATTGATGTCACGACTAAAACCATTTAAAGCAGATTCTTGAAAGCAAACTAATTTTTATGCCACCATTTACTTCTACCAAATGGACTGATGTATGTGGATCCATGCAGAAAATGTTTCCTAAACGTCTAGCTGGAGTCAGGGTGAATTACTTTATTATTGGAATTAAATGATCAAATCTAATTCTTGTTCAAGAATTGAAATAGACTTTAAAATGAGAATCACAATTAGGAATTAATAGTGGCAATAGTATACATTATTTGATATACAAGACAAGATATAGAACTGATATTTTTGATTAGCCAATTAAAATGTTTTCAAAAACAATTCTGTTTTTGAAAGTTGATCATATCAGCTGTATTATTGTTTTTAATAATAAAGATAATAAAACTTTATATATTTCTTTTGAGCAATGTAATTTTTTTTAAATAAATTAAATTTATATATGGTCAAATATTTTGCTTGAAATTGCTATTCTTGTACTTATACTCTTAACACTGAATTTATAACAGATATTAAATTGCTATGGTATACTTGACACCAGGTCTAGTTGGAGGGAAAAACTTTATAACAGGCGGTGAGTATCTGGTATACAGTCAATCACCTAATACCACATCAGCAAATAAATCTGCCTTCGTCGACATATCGGATACGTGTGCAATTAAGATGTTACCAGAATGGTCTACATATCATTATTACCTTTATCATCTAGAAGGCTACATCCTCGGAGGTCGACCTTCTCAAGGTTTGGACTTCTCACATTGACCAGTCCCTTCCTGGTGATCTTTAGCTTTCGCAGTTCCAATTCCTTCAGACAATCTTGTCCATCAGTTATGCACTGTAAGCCAGCATCTGGGAAATAGTGCTAGATTATTTTGGTGGGAAAACATATTAAAAAATAATATTTCTAAAAGTGAAGATTTGCACCACCCGTCTTCAATGTGTCCTCTAAAATAAAAAGTGGTCCATCTAAAGTGTTGGCTTGTTTGATCTAAACACCAGAAATACTCATAAATTTAACACGTATCAAGGATTATTGGAGTAGTAGTATTATTTCCGGAACCAATCACTTATAGTAGTTGAACAGTTCTGATTTTCAAAGATCCAAAAACCATCATAGACGAGTCTGATATCCGACTACTGGTATCAACTGGTACTGGTATTTAGCCTTAGAGTCTCAGTTTCAACCTCTGCATTAATGTAATTTGGGAAAAAAAATACTTAAAACTGGTAATGGAATGTAAACAGAACTATATACATAGATCACCGACATGTAAATAGGTTTTTCAATAATGATTTAAATATCATTGAAAACTGGTGTCTGCATATTTTCTACCATTTCCACCTTAAATGTAAGATAGAAACTACGAGTACATACCCAGTAATTACCCACGTAATTACACTTTATAATACTATTGGAAGAAACTTGTAGACCCTAATTTTTTCAGCTCACATTATCGACTGTTCAGAGTATGTGAAATTTGTTATTATTAGTATTATTGTTATTATTTTCGGGCCATTCTTCTTAATGAGTTGTCGTCACTAGTGACGATTTGCTACTAATCCGTATCAGGAGTCAGTAATAATTAGTGTGTTTTGTTGTGTATTCAGGATTTTTTATCGCTTTGAAATGAAAAGTGAAATGACTGACCGAAAAAATCAGCAGGTCCAACAAACATTTTGCTGGTGTAGGATCTGGTGACTGACAAATAATGTGTATGGGGCCAACAAAACAATATGGGTGGAGGACCTGTTGTGATTGTGTATACTCTGGTGGTTATAGTGGCCATGCTAAATAATGTTTTTTTTGTCATTGAATTAAAGTGGGATGGCACAACTACATTCAGCAAGGGCTACAGCACTTCATAAAGAAGAACACATCCTGATTTTAAAATCGTGAATGAAAACCTTGGCTGAGGCAAGTTTAACATGCCTTCATTAAATATTAACAAAAATTCGTTGTTTTCTGGGTCAGCATATATGGTAATTAATCAAATCCATCAAGGATGGATTTTAACATTGTATTTTCCATTAATTACTAGACTCTATTTAATAAGCTGTTCTTCCAAACTTTCTATGTGCAAAAGACTTTGAAGTGGCATTGAAGCTTATAGAGAGCACTTAATTGCTGTGAACATGTATTTGCAGTAGATACTTATTTCGGTGTAACATCACCATTGCTAATAATGTTAATTCAACTGATAGATCTAGTTTGTTAAAATATTTAATTTCTTTGCAATGATGGTAATAGAGGTCTAGTCAATTTCAAGTTAACACAGTAACATATCATAGCATGGAGTAGAGTCTAGTAGTTCAGCCTGTGACTAACACACACACACACACACACACAGCAGTCCCGGCACCTGTTATATTTTCACATCCGTGGATAGTCAAGAACCGAAGTTTACACTTGGATGCTGCCAATTGTCGGAGCCATGTCTCATTGATTTGATTACACCTGAACAGGTAGATCTGCTCCAACTGGGGTGAGAAGAGGTTGTAAGTGACATGTGGCAGGTAGGAGTCGGTAAAGCGGTCATGAAACGCAAGTCTTTCTATAATCAGCTCTTTGTGTACAGCGGCCAGGTACTGACTGGCCCTAGTAATACAGTGTAGGTTGTTTCCAATATATTCTAAACACATATCACGGAGTGACTTCAACTGACATTCCATGAGTAAACGTCGACCCAGAAGTCGATCACGATATGTTTCGTGTCCGGTACCAAAGAATGTTGACATTTTAAACATTTTATTTTAGTCCAACTGCTCTAGTCATTTGTACTTTAATGATACCACAATACATGTAGCTGATTAAAAAAAAGCAAAGTTAGCTAGATTTTCTAAGTTAGTCATTTCGTGTTTACTCAAGCAGCGAATATGTTCTTTGGTAATAAGGTTGTTTCGTAACGATGTTATATGGTAAACAAAGGTTTCGCCACTGTAATACCATCGTACCAATTTATATTTAGGTCAATGATCGTACCGTATCACCAAAGACTGTTTATATATATATATATATATATATATATATATATATATATAGGCTCTTTGCTAACAGGGTCAGGCTATTATATTATCATTACTATTAGGTTAATAACAACCATAAAATTAACTTCGGTTTATAAACTCACTAAGAGCTATTTCCACCATTTTTATGTGAATCCTGATTTATATCACTTTATCAGCCACGTGCCAACTTGTAGAATTCATTTCATACAGAAAATGTATAATATAGAGATTATTAGGTATACTAGACGTAGATAAAAATAGCCAGAACTTGTCTGAATATGTGTGTGTGTGTGTATGTATGTGATCCATTTTAATACACATTGTGTCTCACCCTCTAGCAGTGACTAAAAAAGTTAATTTTAAAATACATGGAACACACACACACACACACACACACACACGGAAACACACACACTGCACAATAAAGGAAAACGAAGAGGAAAAAACAAGAATAAGTACCGTAAGGCACGATTTACATAATACATTGAACGTTAACAGGATTATGGCTGATACACAACACTCTGTACATATAGCACCAGAGGAAACAGACTGATTTGTTGGTTCATTATATAAGCAATTAATGCTCCAAGCATCCTTCTTTTTTCATTCTATATGTGTTTGCTTTCGTTAAAATTATGTATTATGAATGTTGAAATAAACGAATTCAATTGAACTGATTTGTTGGTACACAAATGCAGACTGTACACTGACAAACAAGATGACCCAACTAAGAAATATAGTAAACCAGGCACGTGCAGTATATATTACACATGATACTTATCACAGAAGTAAAACCCAAAACCTCAAAGATATCAGACCACCGAGGCAGAGATAGACATATATATATATATATATATATATATATATATATATATGCAGGTTAATTATGAGCTACACACCACATAATTGAGCAAACTGAACAGCACAAGTGGAACACGTATTTACACACTTAATTAAAACTTTGTAGGCAAAAAAGACCATACGATAACAGAATTTAAAGAATCGACCCGGATCAAGATTCAGCTAACAAATGGTGAACTTCTTGTGGGCTGTATATGCAGAAGCCCACTAAGTGATAACTCGAGCAATGAGAAGCTGCAAATTCTTATGAGGGAAGCAAGCCAATCAAACAGCACCCATGCAATGATAGTAGGGGATTTCAACTACCCAAATTTTGACTGGATTACATCGAAAACAGAGGAAGATAGCACAAATGGAGAAGATTATAATTTGTTGAGTCTTTGAGAGATGGGTACTGGTTCCGACACGCGTAGCAGAAGAGACCAGAGGGAGAGCAATAAATAAGCCAAATCTGATTCTAACAAATGAGGAGAGTATATGCTATAAAATCTACAGGATCAGTCACCACTTAACAGGAGCGATCACTGCTGCTTGGTTTTCAATTTCAACTGCATGTAGGACTGAAATTACAGACAATTAAGCCCTATGCTAATTTCTACTATGATCGAGGAGACTATGTGAGGCCTTTAAATTAGACAAGAACTGTCTAATGGGTGGTATAATAAGTTGATACCACATCAAAAGGACCCAGAAACACAATGGAAAATCTTCAAAGAAATCCTATTGGGGCGCCTCCATGATGTAATTGGTAGCGCGGTTGGCCTCATATCTCAACCACCTGAGTTAAAATCTCGGCGTGGGGATATCTGAAGGGTGTTTCGTCTTTCGCTTCGTTACTTTTGGAAGGCGCTGAGCCCATTTAGCCTTCGTTTTGCATAAAAGTGGCCGTAAAACATCAAACATAAGCACCAAAGAAATGCTACTGGAAGCGTAGAAAAAAACACATTGGTCAACTTGGTTGATATGACATGTTTGGAAATATTTTCTAATAGAAGACAGCTAGTGTCAGTTAAAAGACAGTTCTCAGCACGAGCCAATGTCCTGATATCCACCAAGGCAGTGTTCTAGGATCAAGTTCATTTATCTTGTACAAAAACTATCTCCCTGGTAACATATATGGTCTCTGAGGTATTCAGGTTTGCAGAAGACGCAAAGGTGTTTCGATAAATAAGATAAATAAAGGATAAACATACTCTACAAAAGGATCTAAATGAACTACAAGAGTATAGTCAATTAAATGGCTTCTCGGATTCCATCCAGATAAATGCAAGGTGATGAAAACACGAAGAAAGAAAAACAAAACTAGATCAGAGAAAATACACCACGAGTAAAAAGTTTGGAATTAATACAAAATTATTTTTCGGTAATTTATTTGTCTTAGATCCCGTTAAAGCTCTTAAGATATATATGTGTATGTGTATATATATATGTGTGTGTGTGTATGTATGTATGTATATATGCATATGTATGTATACACATATATATGTATATACTAGTAAATGCTTTCCTTTTTGATGTCCGCGTTGCTAGTTGATGGTGATACACGCACACACAGAGCCTCACTATTATGTATTATGGGGCAGTGGGAAGACAGCTTCATAGCTACACTGGTCCACCGGCATTCCACATATGTCTTATATTTAAATTTAGCTTATATATATATATATATATATATATATATATATATATTGTCTGTACTGTGGAAGTTGGAAATAGATTTCTATTCTATTCTATAAATACAGTTCACATATTAGATATGGTAGAAAAAGAAACAGATTTGGGGGTCACGGCCGGTGCATGGACTGTAACCTCAGTTTCGAGCACCATATAATGGAGAAAGTTTCTGAGGCAAACCAGATGATAGGGTTAGTTATAGAAGAACCTTTGTATATACCTGGATACAGAAAATATTAGAAGATTGTACAAAGCAATAGTCAGATCTCATTTAGAATACGGTCGGTGTGGATACCAAGAAGGAAATTACAACCTTAGAAAACGTATAATATAATAAAGTATGTTTATATAGCGCTAGAACCAGGTAATCCTGTACTGAGGCGCTGTACAGTATTATTATCCCAGACTCGGACCCGTTTCCACCCGGCACACATCTCAACTCCCGAGGGAGCATACATGCTGCCATTAAAGGCGTTACTCAAACACATATCCATCGCGTCCTGTCAGGTTCTCATTTTTATGGATGAGTGAACCAGTCGCCACATGACGACGGCATTGCAGCTCCCGGAGCCTCGAACCCGCAACTCTTCGGCTATGAGTCCTACGCTCTAAATGCGCCATCACGGCCATCCAGAGGTGCCCAACCAAGCCGATTCCAGGTCTACGACATCTGACGTACACCGACAGATTGAAGAAATAAAATCTGTCGAATTTAGTATATACACGATTGAGATAGTGTCAGGATCTTGTATATGATTAAGAAGCGGCTCTGGATTTCTGTTACAATGCTAAAGGAGTAAATATTTCTTCAAAATCGGATGATGATGCGGATATACAAGACTAACGACCTACGTCCTGTATCTACCTAAGTAAATAATAAATATTTGTCTGTTATAAGGCGCATCAGGGAAAATCAATGTCAGATGTATCTATAGAGTGATCAGACGTATCTATAGAGTGATCAGATGTATCTATAGAGTGATCAGACGTATCTATAGAGTGATCAGATGTATCTATAGAGTGATCAGATGTATCTATAGAGTGATCAGATGTATCTATAGAGTGATCAGATGTATCTATAGAGTGATCAGATGTATCTATAGAGTGATCAGACGTATCTATAGAGTGATCAGATGTATCTATAGAGTGATCAGATGTATCTATAGAGTGATCAGATGTATCTATAGAGTGATCAGATGTATCTATATCAGAAGATACTGGAAATGTTGTGATGTTATCTATCCAAAGGAGGCCTCTGGGTGTTGGAGGGAAGTACCAATTATATATATATATATATATATATATATAGAGAGAGAGAATATATTGGTTGTAGCATGAATATTATCTTATATTCAAGGAATAGTGTGTGTTGCACTTTCCTTTGGATGGTCATTCAAATTT
Source organism: Paralvinella palmiformis (assembly GCA_025642065.1). NCBI lineage: Eukaryota > Metazoa > Annelida > Polychaeta > Terebellida > Alvinellidae > Paralvinella > Paralvinella palmiformis. Next base: position 166,114 of record JAODUP010000091.1, read on the forward strand.
CAACTTTGATGTAAAAGATGTTTGTCTGTCTGTTCTTCAACTTCTTGGTTTATGTTTAATATTCATGACATTGGTTATACTTATGAGACTATGAGAGGCCACCTCCATGGCCTAACTGGTAGCGCCATTGGTCACAGATCTATAGCACCTGGGTTCAAATCGCGACTGGGCTATATCAGAACGGTGTTTCATCTTTCACTTCGCCTCATTTACATTTGGAGGTCGCTCGGCCCATTTAGCCTACCTTGTGCACAAAGGTGGCTGTAAAACAGCAACATTAACATTTTTTACTTATAATACGAGGACTGACGAATATCAGCCAGTATCAGCACAGCTTTCTCATATTATTACAGACCACCATTACCATTCGTTCGTGAAATTATTTCAATAAATGTACAAGATAAAAATAATATAACTAATTGTTTTTGGCAATTTAGAAATTTCTTTAAAAGGATCATGAATCTGGTTGATCGACCATATTATGTGGCTCTGGTGTTTTGAAGTATTAAGGTGGCATTATGAATAATACTCTCGAGACGTAAAAACAGCCTGTGTGGACACGTGGAAGGATTTATTACTTCCATCTTTTTATATTTATCCCATGTGAATTGTGGTAGAGGTGCTTTCAGCTCCACAACACACACACCCACACACAAACACAGAGAGTGAGAGACAGACACACACACAGAGTTAATTCAATATCCATGTTTTGAGCATAACACTGCACAACAATCACGAACAATGATAATACGGTTAATCCATCATTATTACCAAAACGTACAACACGGTGGAAGAAACAGTGAGTCAATTTTGAGGCTTAAAGCCAGGAGGAGTTGATGATGAAGACGATAATGATGGAAATAATCATTTACGCAAATCTTGTTTATCACAGAGTCCAGTTCGTGAACCGACTCATTCCTTTAGAATGAATGCAGGCTGGAAAATGACACTCGAACCCCAATTTCGACGAAACTACGAGTCACTCTCCAATGTCTGAAAGACGCACAACAAATGCTCATTGATGACATTGTTCAGGTCTCCAGAAATGCTCATCAATATTCGAAAGTTATCTTTGTGCGCAAGTATGCCACTTGGCAGTGCCATTACATCTGTAAGCGTCTTGTGGAGCTGACTGATGTTTTTGAATGTCTCTTCGGTTAGCGGTACTGGTGTTTGTTTACACTGGTCATTAAACACAGACAGCCAGTTGTAATACTCCTGTTTGTCAAAATCTGGCTTACTGATGTACATCTTTGTTAGACTGGAGGTCAGAACATCTTGCGGATGCTCATTTATAAGAGAATTGGCACAGTTTGTAGCCTGATTCTGTTCCTGATTTTCTTTGATGCCAACAACTGCTTGCTGAGGCACACCAATGGAACCAGCATTTGGTTCCACGGTACCCTGTATATTTTCCAATATTTGCTGCTCTAGAACTGTCTGGTTGGTGGGTACTATCTCAGTCCCTGTAACACCCAAGCTGTTAGTAACCTTGACACATGGTTCTGAATCAAGTATACCACCATCACTGAGCTGTATATTAAGTGCTGTACACGTGTCCATGTCCTGTGCATATTTATGCTCACAGATGTTGCTATTGACGAATGTCATTTTTGTCTCGGCACCAATGTTACTACTGGCTTCTGTTTTATTGGTGTCAGCTGAGATGTTGTTACCTTCCGTAGAGACTCTTGTCATATTTTCTCCAATAGTCTCCCCATGATATGCAATGTTTTGTTCACTTCCATCCATTTCTTCAACTGGTTGATACTGGATTTCAACGATGTGATGATGCTCATCATCACGGATCACGTGATAAGCCACCTGTACCTGTTGACCCTCGGCACCATTCAAAACACCATTTTGTGTGCCGAGATGACATCCTATCTCTTCAATAATTTGTTGGGTAGTCACAGACAACGTTTCCTCCCCCTTGATATCACCAGATACAACCATTTTATCATCGTCAGCTGCTGGCGGAGTCATCAAAACAATCTGATGCCCCTCGCCCATGTTATTGTCTGTCTCGAGTACGATCGGCTCATCGCCTTTCAGCCCAATCTTATCCTCAACAAGTTTCACAATCTGTTGATTGTCTTCTGTGTAAAGCATTTGAGTGACCACAGGTAGCTGCTGACCATCAGCTCCAAGAAGCACCAGTTTGTTATCGCCGATCATACACAGATCGACATTGTTCACATCACCACCCGATGCCGTGACCATGATCGCTTGCTGCAGCATCTCGGAACCATGCTGTCGGTTGATGTGGGTACGTAGCGAGATCTTTCGCTTGAATTTGTCACCGCATTTGTCGCAGGTGAAAGGCAGGGCACCGTTGTGTTCCTTCATGTGCCTGCGACAGCTGGATGGATCTGTAAATCTAGCTTGACACACACTACAGCTATATGGTTTCTCACCTGTAATTATAAATTACATCAGATGATGAAAATCAATTTGTATGTCGCAGCATAATTTAAGAAAAAATATTATCAGAAAAATTAAAATACTCCTAAATTAAATATATTTCCATCTCTCTCTGATTTTCTATGTGAGTAAGTGTACTCATAATTACCACTGTGCGTTTTCTGATGCCTGGCTTTGTCTGATGCATGAGCGAACCTTTTCTCACACAGATCACATTTGTATGGTCTTTCACCTTGTAGATAAAAGAAATGTACTTAAAACAACAATAACAGTAATTAAATAATAAAACATTTCAGCAAAGTAACATTACTTCCGTCTGGTAAATTATATTCGATGTTAATTCCTGTGTTCCAAATTTTACAGAGATAACATAATTATTTGTGACTTTTCTTTGAATTACACATACACACATAATTATGAACAAAATGTGTTTACATCAAAACAACAAAATGTCTGACACTGCAGCACAAATGAGAATTATTATAAGAAAATGTGACACTGGTTTTGTCATATGGTTAAGGTGAAATCTACTTAAACGTACAACAATTTATTATGAATGATACTCGCCTGTATGTTTTTTCATATGTGAACGGAGATATATTTTTTGCATGAAACGTCTCCCACATATTTCACATCTGTATTTCATCTCGCCTTTATGCGTCAACAGATGACGTTGATAAACGCTTATCTGAAAATTTCAGATAGACACTGATAACAATTGAGCATATTTATGAGGCGAGTAACTACATTACAATGACATCCAATAAAGACATCATTTTGTACTATCCTTATGATATTTACTTATTAAAGTTGTATAATTCTAATATGTTCTAGAATCAATACTTTGAGGAATCCAAACTTTTGTCTTTAAATGATTATATGTTGCTGTTATTAGTTTACATGCATGATCCAATTTAGTGAAACAGTCAGTTTTTTGGCTAACTCTGATTATATTTTAATATGTATTATGGTTTAATCAGTATGCAGTATACACACTCAATAGAATGTTACAGTTGAACACAACATTTTGAAAAAAGGAATCTAGATGAGTTCCTTATACTATATTATAAAACTGATATCTCACAGCCTCTAACTAGCCAATTAACGGAGTTGTGAGAGAAAGATTAATGGATGTTTGGTTCATGGATGGTTTACATATAATTTCCATAAATATACGGTGTTGGTCACCTGTCGAAATATCCTGTTGCATACTGGACACTGATATGGCTTCAAGTCTCTGTGTATCAGCTTGTGTTCCCTCAGAGCTACATTACTCGTAAACTTTGCCTGGCATTCATCACACTCATATGGCTTAATACCTGGAACAAATAATTTCCTATAAAATATACAATCAGAGCGTTTTAAGTGACGACATACTTCAAGTAACGGTTAATGTCAGTTTCATAATACGAACACAATGTGATTTGTTTGTTTAATCTCTTCACAGGTCGCACCTGGGATGCAAGTCAGAGGGGAGGTCTCTATGAAAACATCCTGCAAATACAGATATCTTGGGATGGAACACCGATCTGGCGGTTTGCAACACAGTGCCCAATTACTTACCCAGATGAGACATTTTGTGCCTTCTCAATGAATCAGCCGAACTGAAGAATTTTGGACAGGTATCACAGCAGAACTGCTTCTCTCCAGTGTGGCTACGCATGTGTGTTTTCAGATTTCCTAGAAAGAAAATATCATTGTTACAAGAAATGGAAAACTATTCAGTAAACATATTTTATTCGAAGATACTTTTTATTACACTCAGAGTGAAGGGTGGTTTGTTTGTAATTTCTATGCCTCGTTGCATACGAGAGTGAATGAAAGTCTAAAACAAAATCTTGTTGTCCATTTTACGGCACTTGGTAGGCACAGTCAGCCAAATGGGCTAAGCAACCCCCCCCCCCAAAAAAAAAGAGGTGAAACCACATGAGACTTATTAGTGATAGATAAATAAAGTTGTTATTTTGGGGGGTTTTGTGTCTCATGAAGTGATTAATAGTAATACGAGTCAACTCTAATATAGTAAAGTATTCACTAATTTTAAATGTGAACATCACCTTGTAAAGTGAAACCTTTATCGCAAGTTGGACAACTGTAGGATTTCTTTGCATCTGTGTTATCTTTCGGAGTGTCCTCTGCGAGCTTGCCATCTTTCATGGTGGTTGCTGAAGTGAAGTGAGATAACTGCTGCTACAAATTCAGGAGGTGTCAATCGCAATGAGACCGAATAAGCTTTTCCATTCAATACTAATTTAGTACCTATTCCATATAGTGTCTGGTAAATGTTTCACCAATTTTGGCGCATTAAAAATACCATACATATTATTATCACTTTTAATTAAATAGTCTCTCTGTATAAAATATAAAAATTTCTATGAAGCTGTTTTCATAAATGAATAAAAACAATACCTCCATGTTTCTTTTCTCTATGTCGATTTAACCAGTTGGCAGTTATAAATGTCTGTCCACATCCTTCCTCCAAGCAACGGAATGGTCGCTCTTTAAACAAATCTGTGAAATAATACCTATTGAACATCATAGGATTTCTTCCAGCCACAGTGGTCACACAACTTGTTATCAACACACACACACAAATGCACACAAAAATATTATCTTTGGTACAACACAGTGTGTGTATATGTGTGTGTGTGTTTGTCACCATTATTATTGTTATTATTATTATCTTTATAACTATCAAAGTGATGGTAACTCAAAAGCTTACTTACTATTTTCAGATGTTCTTGATCTAACTCTCAAATATCTCTGACGTGCTTTTCTTGCAGTAAAAACTTCTGATTTACTGCTCAAATCAGTTTCAGCAAATGAGTCTGTTTTATCATCAGGATCAGCCTGTCCTTTCATGGATCTATCAGATTCAGCACCATCAACAACAGATTCTCTGGGAATATTTTGCTTTCGTGGCCTTCCTGGACAATTACAGATTAAAATTAGATGAGATATTTAATCAAAAGTACATGTTTATCACTGACATTAGTTCTTAGTGAACATCTTACACATTGAATAAAATTGAAATTACTATCAGCATGGTCTACAGTATTTTATATTCAGAAAGCAACTGAAATAGTTTGGCCTGATGGCCCCCCCCCCCAGAAAGCTGTATTTGGCAGAAATTTGTGACATCTATCATAAAATCAATGACCTACAACTACAGATTCTAAGTTCACATATATGTGTATGATGATACCAGTTGTCCTATACCTCACATTTAAGATGCAGGACGGGGATGCCCACGGCTAATCAACAACTAGAAGCTGCACATCCAGGCCACCTCTACAAAGCACTACACTAGTCATTCTAACTAGACAAAGGCAGTTGTCTGTCTCATTGAAAGTGTAAACCATGCAAAGATATTCTGCTCCCACAGCAGTCCTCTACTAGAACAATAGTAGACTCGAGTACATCAATGCCCTTTAATGTCTATGGTATCTGGACTTTATCTTCAGTTGTAAACAATCTCCTAAGTTTTACTTACTTTGTCACCTATCACAGTGCTTTGATAATTAATGTGTGGTAATGCAGAAAATCTCAAATGTTCTTTTTTAGCTAAAATGTTTTATTCACAATACATAATTGGAAGAATACTTATTTGCAAAGTTTACTAACCAGTTGGAATTGCTCACAGTTTAATAACAATGGTAAAAAAACACATATGCTTATAGAAGAAATTAATTAGTTTTCTAAAGAAGACATGGTGTCATACTTACAACAATTTAACTGGAAAGTTTATAGTAGCTGTACTGGGGGGGGGGGTTGTTGTTGTTATGCAATCATTATATGTTGCTGAAAAACAAATGCTGCTACTGTGGGTTGATTGGTTTGTCTAGCATTGATACTGGTTATCTATCTCTGGGATATATGGGCAAAAGAAAGACTCCCCAGGAGCAAAATCCCAGAAATACAAGTAATCTGATTTGACATGAACCCTAAATTTGAGATGTGCAGCACAGTACTTGAACCGCTGTTATATAGGAAAGGCTGACAAATATGATGTTACAAGATCCTAGTCTGTGTCATTATAATACAAATCTATCTCACCTCTTCCTCTACCAGTTCCATAACACCTAACAGGAGGCTGATAATCTTCATCATCTGGATCAGGTACGTAATCTGGATCTTCATAATCCCTACAGTAATATAATATAATAAGACACTATTGTTATGAAGTAGAAAAATAAAATTAGTGATTATCACAATTAGTTACTCTTAAAGTTATAATTGTTTTAGACATATCAGCTAGTTGTATTAATTAGGCAATTACTGATTTTGTTAAATCCTCCTTGTTATATTAAATACTTTTAGTGCAACTGCTATTAAACAAGACACAGACTTGTAGCATAACTATACCTATATCTAGATGGTATTGTTCGTCTCCTGCTGGGTAACACTGAATCTTTTCTTTCAATGTCATAATCACATGCTTGAATGGCAACATGGACAGTGTATGGCTGAGTCTTTCCACCTGTAAAAGGAAAATTTATATTCTCGATATTCAGTGCTTAATATAAACCGTTGCTCAGATATCTACGCAGCAAAGATTCCTTTAATCCCTTGCATTTTAAATTTATGATTCTTTTCATTCTGTAATTTATGATTTTGAAAACTAATGACATTTAATCAATAATATGTAATATCATTTTCTATTTATGGATATTTTTATAGTAATAAGCAGATACCAATTTTTTTATTATTAGCTTTTTTATACATTTATTCATAAATTGAGCAATATATCAGTAGGAATCTCTGCACATCCAACTGTCAAGAAATAAACATCATAAAATTGTGTGAATTTACTGAATGGATTTGACAATGGAATTGACTTGATGCCTGCTATTACAGTAAAGCCATAGATTGTGTGTGGTAAGGAGTAATCACCTAATACCTGTCAAACAGATTCCTAATGACAGAAGTAAATATTTTTATTGTCGCTGTCAAATATATTCACTGAAAATATTTTGGGAATGATCTATATCTACTAATATATAAATATAACTAAATAATTCAATAGGTATTATTGAAATGATTCTTATTAGAGAGAATGTTGATAATAACATGAAAGATTACTCATTTAATTGATTTATTGGCAATTCTTTGCTTGGTCTCAGTGCTAGCCACATCTGGGACATATCAGTAAGGAAATAATCAATTAAACATCCCACAAATATATAAATATATACTTTTAATTCATTCCAACTCCTGGTGGGTTGCAGTTCAACATGCTATATGGATTGAACTACAGGAGCATCAATATGTGACACAAAGTGAATATGTGTAGTTTATAAAAACAAATGACTTTAAAATAATGTTATTTTTGTATACCAACCAGTCACTCCTTTACTAATTTTTGCATTGTCTTTGATGTCTGAGGCTGATTCTGCTGTGGGTTTGCCAGTATCTGGACTCTCCTTAGTTTGTACACATTTTTTATCAACACTGCTTGAATTTTCCAGAACACTGCTATCAACAGACTGGTCTGTTGCATCCATATCTAATTCTGGGTAAAATAATGCTTGTTACAGTCACAGTGAAGCACGAGTAACTATTTCCTAATAATTGGGTATGTCTTCTATTGAGGAATTGCTTTCATTCTCTAGCACACTCATGATACTGTCATACGATCTTGTTCGTGATATGTCACTTTTAACAAATATTGGAGTAACCAAGCTTAAGACTAAGTAAAGTAGTAAGGGTAGTAAGACTAGAGTAAAAAAAGTAAGATCTCTTTAATCTGGAGTGGAACTTCTTTAGTTGTTACTTTTAAATTCAAAATTGTGAAATATTCAATACAAATATAACAAAATCGTTGACGGTTAGACTACGTGGAACACACATACATAACGAGATAAACGCATTATGTCAGATGCAGATAACGAATCATATTGAGCAATCATTCAATCTGACATTGTTATCACAATTACTGTGTATTCGAATATATAAATAAACACACGTGCTTCGTGTTTTGACAGATGATCAACAGTCGCTCAAAACAAAGATAATTAGATGGCCGCCCCAGATTTCATTAGATACCAGCGAAGTAAAACTATTACCAGTTTTGTCAGTGCAGTTGTACTTTCCGTATTAAATAATACACACATATATGCCTATATTACATGTAAATGGTTTTCTTTTACGTTATTATTGGTATAATTATTAGTGAAAAATGAAACTTCTTCAAAAGTAAAAGCAGCAGCCATTGAAGGAAAGGGGACCGTTAATTAATCCACAATCTCTATCTTTGCAACTGTAAAAGTACACATATTTTTTACAAATTATTACACAGCTATCTATTTAATAATTATTAATGCAAGACTAAAATAAATTGGTAACTAAGTGTAAATGATATTACAATTCATGTATATTATTAAACAAGATACAATAATTGATCCCTTGAATATGTGAATATACTATATATCACTATATTCGGGATTAATAATAATAATAATAA
>JAODUP010000091.1:177500-275000 GCA_025642065.1 Paralvinella palmiformis
TTCTAACTACTACTTTTTACCATGAGTAGGTATTCCCAATTCAAAATTTATCGGAATGGAATTGACCCCATGTCTGCATGTTGTTGACCTTATAAAATGTTTTTGCTGATCTAGTAATACAATTTAAATGATTGCTGTAGCTTGATTGCCTCACAACTGTTTTTCTTTTAAAAGGACCTCATTGGAAATAAGTGTATGCTAGTCTGCTTTTATGTGTTATCCTTGGTGATTTATATATATATTATATGTTATGCATACATCATGTATTATGTATACGTTTTCACCAAATAAACTGAACTAAAATTATATCTTATAACGCATTAATTACACGTTCACAGTCTAAGTTTGAGAACAAAATATGTACAGATAAATAAATGTATATGGAATTAGAATGCAATAACCGAAGCGGTTATAGCAAGGAAAGTATGTTTAAGTATATAGTTTATTGATATAATCACAGACATTAAGGTTTTGTTTTGGGACCGATTTTGTTTGTACTATACATGCATCAACGATCTGGCAAATATTTCAAATAAATTAAAATTTATATTGTTTGCTGATGATACCAATGTATTTTATGCTGGCAAAAGTATAACATAGGTTAATAATGTGCTCAATAATGAATTAAGGCAAATGAGTCAATGGTTTAAAGTAATAATAATAATAATATACAAAATTTATATAGCGCCCTATATAACATGTAAGAAGGTTACTCTAAGGCACTTGACAATAAATAATTCTATGGATGTAATAGATTTACATCTTTAAAAATACATACTTCTTTCCAGACAAATACATAATATATTCAGCTAGGAAAAGCTGAAAGAAAAAGATTAGTTTTTTATTTTCTTTTTGAAGGTATCAAGGGTTTAGCACTTTCTGATGGTTACTGGAAGATTATTCCATAAGGTTGCAGCAGTCTTTCTGAAACACCTATTACCGTATGTCACTCCACGTGGCTAAGAATGCTCCAGACCTAGACCGTAGAGACCTTGTCGGCTGATACGGTACGACACGTTTCTGTAAGTACTGAGGGGCAGTCCCTTGAAGTGCCTTAAAAGTGTACATCAAAATCTTGTACTTCAACCGGAAGCTCTTAGGAGTATTGGTAGATGAAAAATCGTCATGGTCTAATCATATTAATGCTGTTTGTAAAATGTATAATAAAAAAATGGTATTTTTAAAGTCAAACACACGCTTGAAAACAACCACTTATACATGTTATATTGTTTATTAATACTTCCCGAATTAATTTCGTCTCAATTACCTACTTTGATGCTATTACAAAATAAATAAATCCATAATATTGCCAAAGCTAGTTATTTAGATCATACTCATTCATTAATTGTTTGTTCAACATAAGTGTTTGAAATTTTTAGATATTATAAATTAAAAACCTTGATTATAATCTATAAATCCAAAAATAACATGTCTATTATCTATCAATGTATATTTAAAAAAAAATAAAAATAGAAGAAATACATTCATATGGTACTAGGTCTAGTAAGAAAAGAAATTTTAATGTAAAATTATGGAAGATGCAAATGTTCACAATGTTAAAATAATTAACATTTTTAACCAGATAATTAAGAATATGTTCATTTCTTTATATGACTGATACCGATGCTGAGGTATATGTCTATAATTTTATTTACTGTTCAAATACAACATATATATATATATATATATATATATATATATATATATATATATATATATATATATATATAGGATATAATATGCACAATAATGCGTTATTTCAAAATTAAACTTATATGGATTTGTTGTTGTTTCATACAAATATAATTATGTCTATTGACTATTTCACATCTTTTTATTTTAAATTTATCATTATATAAACAATGTTCAAGCATCCTCTTTTCAACGTTCTATATGTATTTGCTTTAATTAAAATTACATATTATTAATATTGAAATAAACGAACTGAATTGAATTAAATTAAACTTTATATCTAGAGAGCGGAACGCCTGACAGCTAAGCCCTTCTTTTGTTATCACAATTAACGATAAATGACTTTCGAGTTACTATGATAAATAGTTTAGTTGTTTTACAACTTCCGGCTATAAGTGACTTCCGGAAAATTCCGTTTCTATCAAAACAAATTGGGACTTGTCAGTTTCGTTTTTGTGCCAACTATTGGCATAACTGAGTATGTTTAATTTTTATCTATGAATGAATTAAAAGGGCTTGCCGTGTCTGTGTCCACTGATGTATGTTGTTCTTGTTTAAACGAATTATGTTGCATAATCGATGGCTGATCCTTGTCTTACCCTAATTATCGACGACAAATGCCAACTATATAATATTACTGTCACTTCGTCATCGTCAGTTTTGTTGCTATATTATTGTATTTCATTCTTATATGTCCTTTGCAGCCATCTTGGTCATTTGTTAGGAGTTCATAGTATTTGTTCTGTTAGTTATGGATTTATTTATGCCTCCTGGGTATGGGACGAAGAAGAGAAAGAGTCCAACTCCTCCAGATAGCTTCCAAAAAGAACTTCAGACAAAGATGAAGGAAAGGAAAAAGCTTGGTTTAACTGCTGAGGTTACACCCAGTGCTAGCGAGCGTGAGACTGATGATGAATTGGGTAGTGATGATGGTAAGCAAGTGTTGACAGCATCGATAATACAATTGTGTTGTGGTTGTTAAGTTTCTAGAATGTTGTTTTTAGAGGAAATTTTTATTCAAAGACTATCTTGTTCATCTGTTGATCCCCAGTTTATAAGTGTGATATTCCTGACTAATCTCATTATGTAAACTCTTTCTTACGCTTTGTTTATTACATTTTTAAATTGGCCATTTGGGATATGCATAGGTTTATTTTGAAAAGTAATTCATACTGTACCCTTACTCAAGTTACTGTACAGAGGGTTTGAATGTATTTCAAAATTTATAGTTAAAATTTTAGTTATAAGTGTGTTTCTTTTGAAATAAACTTCATTTTTTTGGATTCAGGGTTCCCACGCATTCTGGAAAATAACAAATTCATTTTCAAAAGGCCTGGGAATTTAAAATCAGGAATGTACCAAGAAAATTTCCCCTTTAGAAGAAAAAAAGTCTTGAAAAAATTTTAAAAACTATGGGGTGGAAAACCAGTAGAAAATGAAGTGAGGCTTTTACCAAAAAAAAAAAAATGGGTCAAAATTTTTTTGATCATACATTGAATAAATATGATATAGTTTTTTTTCCACATATTTTGAGGTATTACCCTTAAGTTTTGTATACTTTCTCCTGGAAAATAATATTTCCTTGGCTGTGGGAACCATTTTAGGATAGAGGAAGAAACTGAATAAAATTTATTTCTTGCATAAGAAACAAGCATATAAACATAATTTACCATTAATAAGCTCCTCAGAAGTTAACTGGTTGGCTCAGAGGGAGGACACTACTATATTCTTACAAGACTTGACTGCGAATATTTTAGTAGTGATGATAAGCTTTTTCTCCCAATTTATTCTGCTTAATGGAAGTAACCTACTTCTTCTGAGATGGAACAAGTTACCAGAAGAAATTTTCGATCTGTTATTATTATTACCATCGAATTAATTTAATGCCTAGATGTCTTTTGAATTTCTCAGATCTAATGGCGCATTTTAACATGACCAGTAAGCATGACAACAAGAAGAAAAATACTTCTTGGGCACCACCCAACTCGAGAAGATCACCAACCAGAGATCGCAACTCGCCTTCTTCTAATAAGAGGTAAACACGAAAAGTTATCCTTTTGAAGGGATGATTTTTTAAATCCACTATACGTCTGGAAACTATTGATGGTGTACAATTCTCCCCTCTTGTGATTTACCATTACCTTTTTAGTTTGTTGTACAATTCCTTAATCTACCAGCACAGCATTATAGTATGTTATGAGGTAAACCATTTCCTTTCTTTAGCAAGTCACCATCTGACATGTTTGGTAGAAAGACACCTAACAGTATATCGGAAGATGAGGATGAAGATGACTTCAGTGAACCATCCAATCTGATGATGACAATGAAAAAGCCGATGAAACCAATGGATTTTACCAGAAGGGATGGAAGCAAGACCATGCCATCGCTGAGGTAATTTGCGTTAACTTAACTCAGCTTAATACAAATAAAAAAGAATTCCACAATATTTCATCTTAGTAATTAATATTTCTGGTTTTACTTCAGTCTTCATTGCAATGCAAGTATTTGTACGGCCACACCTTCCCTGTAAATGTTCGGAATAACCGTTTTCAAGTAGCCCCAATTTTTAGGTAGTGATATATTAAACTTTATGAAAAACCCTATTTAGTTGCAGTTTAAGAAACAAGTTATAACTATAGTATGAATATCAATTGCTGTGATCAATTGTTATGCAGCAACATTGCTGAGAAATAGTGATGCTATAATTGAATTGTAAGAAATAATTGCAGACATTATATTCTAATTAATCATAATTTTAACATTAGTACATTTAATTTAACAATTAGAATTTTAATTGATCCCAACCCTTGTGTGATGTGAACTCACAACAGGAAATCAAAAACACTCGCATCAGTGAACAAAGATGAGCCACAGAAAGATAAGAAGTGGAGTCCACCTTCGTCAATGAAGCATACTGAAGATGAGAAAGAGAATCAACCTGTGCGACCAAAGTCTCCAAGTACTTATCATTTCAAACATTTTCTTAAACTACTAGCTTATTAACTTTTTGTTGTATATGTTTGTCTGATTATTATCTTAAATGTGCCAGAATTGTTAAAAAATTTACAGTTTTAATGTTTGTGTTAGTAGGGTGACTGGACCACTTTTATTTTATACTCAAGTGTAAGTAAAATTAAGCCTCTTCAAAACTCCTTGTGTAGGAGTAAAAGTAAAATTGTAAAAATCTACTTGAGTAAAAAGTAAAACTAGTTTCTAAAAGTAACTCAAGTAAAAGTAGAAGATAAAATGTATTATAACACCTAATATGAGAGGCAAAGACACATTACACAAGAGCGAACAAAATTCATTGTGTCCACAGACATGTCCTCCCACCTTAACTCTTTGCCACTTAGACCCATCAGCGGCCATCCTTATTCTTTCTCTAAGGCAGGGCAAGTAACTCCACACACAGCACGTACCTGATATATTAAAAAGTAAGATATGGATCACTCATTTTTGCAAATAAATATTAAGATTCCCTCTTGCACCACAATGTCTAAATCAACATCAGACCTTTCTTCACTTCCTCCACAGTAAACCCATGGAAATCTTCGTCATCGCTTTCGCAAACAAGCGCTTTCCAAATTGCCATTGGACCCTCTTCCTCCTTTTTGATCCAGAAAAAATGTGTCCAAAAACTTTATTCAACTTACAAAATTAATAAAAATGAACGCATTCCAACAAAATGCATGCTGTAAACACAGAAATGAATTCCGAGATCAGAAGCATTATTCCATGAGATTTGCTGAAATGCATTGTGAGTAGCTTAGTCATAAGGATGTCTCAAAAAGTTTGTCTGCTACACAGGCACGCTAGGGCTTTCTAAGGATCGCTAGCAGTAATGGCGGGAGGCTCACTGGGGTGCTACAACATCAAAGGGTTAAGTTAATTGCATCTGCAGGTGTGCTTCCACCTTCAGTTCATTGAACAAAGCCATTGTTCAACTTCAGAAAAAGTTAATTCTCAAAATTGGTCTTGTTAAACATTTAATTATGATGAATCTTAAAGAAACCAGTTGGCTTCAGCTGAAACATTGTATAAAAAAAAGTTAGCTTTCAAAAATAGTTTGGAAAAATTATGATGAGTCCTGAATATGAGTGAGCTTGAGATGAAACATGTATACCAAATGTTAGCATACCACACCATATTAAAATGTATTTGTTTACCATAAATTCATCAAACATACACAAGTTGGTGACAACTTGTAGTAATAATTTGCAGCAACTGTATGAATTGTCTCTTAAATCATGGGCTACGTACCGACTAAATAAGTAACGAAAATATTGTGAAGTAAATGAAAGTAACAAAGTAAAATGTAGCATTACCAAATAAAACAACTTCATTACAAGTAGAACAATTAGTTGAAATCTTACTTTGTTACTTCCAGTTACTTGAAAGAACTACTCAAGTAGAGTAATGAAGTAGATTTACTTCGTTACATGACATGCCTGGTTAGCTCAGTTAAAAAAGACCACTACTTTTCCACAAGATGTTCATGTTGGTACTAGATTGTACAGCTCCATGCTGGGGCGGGGGGGGGGAATCTAAATGATTATAAACTTGTTTTTATTAGATGATAATAAATAAATTAGATGTCCATAGAGTGTTGATGCTAGATTTGGACTATGATGTATGTATTATAACCGGCTTGATCCTTTAGGTTTGAAAAACTGTGAATTGCCATTCCATAATTGTGGGGACCCGTGGGAGCCAGCATTAGACTCTTATTTGGTTGTTTGTTGTTAGGTTGATAAAAAAAATAATAATAATAATAATGTAGAGGTAATAAAGGGACCTTTCTAGTGGGAAGCATTCCAAAGTGTTGTATAGTAATACTCCAATGGGATGTATCTAAAAACAGATTTAAACCATTTCAGGAGACACTGTTCTTCTGATTTCCACTTTCAACCTGTTATACCAAAGTGGAGGCTGCGATTGTAACTGTATGCGTTTCTTGGTCATCCATGCTCTCTTACAGACAGTATTATTTAGATCTACTGTATCTGATTTTTAAAGATGGATGCATGTATGGATGTTGTTTACTTTTGACCTCGATGTTCCATTTACAGACGTCAGAGGTAGAAGAACACCAACAAATCTTCTGGATTGTATTGAGGAAGAGAGCAAGCCAAAGCCGAGTCCAAGAATAAAGAAGAGAGATGCCTCGCCTTCATTCAGCAGGTGAGAGGTGTTACTGGACGTGATTGATGACCCGTGGATGAGTAATTAATAATAATGAATCGTGTTGTTTATCACGTACAAGATTATATATGAAAATGGATAGTAGTAGTAGTAGTAATAATAATAATGATGATGACGATGATAATGTTCTGAATGTTAGTTATTAGTCTAGTCAGATACTTTAATGAGGAATGTACGTTATACAACTCTCTGTCTTTATAAAACTGTCAAACAGAACTCCAACATGTTTAGTAGTTTTGGTAAAGGTAAAATGGATGTCACCATCTTTTACATGTACACCGGCAATCGCCCTGGAACGTTAATCAAACATAATTCATATTTCTTTGTGTTTCACTTAAGCCAGCTAACAGTCGTGCACAATCTCCGAGTCGTGGGATTAGAATCCAGTGTTTTCTGGATCTGAGGTGTTTTTCATCCTTCTTTGAAAAGCTTAATCATCTAAATTAACTCTTGGGTGGAGTCACTTGGGTTTGATTCCTGTTCAGGCTACTGGATCTTTCAAAACCATTTCTGTTTTACGTGTTATTGGGGTATCACTGCACATCACTTTTTTGAATGATCGACACTAGTAAGGGTACTTGATTAAATCTGCATCATGCATTCATTGTTAAATGACACCTTTAAAAAATTGGATATATATAAGAAACCTGGACGTTATACTCGCATAGAATTGTTTTCCATAGTCATCTAAATTCTGTGTGACCGACCCCTAACCTGTGTGTCCCCAGACTTGACCAGTTTATCGGTGCTTCAGTGTTGCCCTTTGGATCTGTTCCACAGTCATGCCAAGTGGCTATGTATATCGAGGGCCTGATGTGGGGCCTGATGTAGACAGTTGTAGTTTTGTTGTCATATTTTTATGGAGACGAGTAACAATTTGTCTGTTTGTTTGCCTGCCAGACCAGTGCCACAGCCACGTGGTCGCAGTCCAAAGGATCGCATCTTTGAGGAAGAGGAGTCAGAGGATGAAGAGATTGTCAGGTTCGCTTCAGGAAGTTTACATCAGACACCTCAACGAGACTTCTTTAAGAAATCAAAGTAGGTAGTTCATTGACTTCTAAAGCATGAACTAATTGCCTGCATTTGTTAACGAGTCATAAAATTAGAAAGAATTGGGGTATGCATAGGTAATACATTTGATCCTTTCTTTGTCCTTTTTTTAAGTAGGTCGGACACAGATAGAAAAATGGCTTCAGGTGATAGAAGTATTCTATCTGATGGCAAAAGAACACCATCAGATGGCAGAAGAACACCATCAGATGGCAGAAGAACACCATCAGATGGCAGAAGAACACCATCAGATGGTAGAAAAACACCTTCAGATGGTAGGAAGACACCTTCAGATGGTAGAAAGACACCTTCAGATGGAAGAACACCCTTGCCAGGAAGAAGAACTCCTTCAGATGGGAGAAAAACACCTTCAGATGGAAGGAAGACCCCCTCAGATGGAAGGAAGACGCCTTCAGATGGAAGGAAAACGCCTTCGGAAGGCAGAAAGACTCCAGAGCCTAAGAAGTCTATGTTTGGTAGAAAAGGCTCCAGTGATGGGATTTTTGGTAGAAAGACACCAACTGAAGAAAACAAGAAAAGGATATCGTTTGGCACAGATCAGACATCAAATGAAGATAGCTCACCAATGGTACAGAAGAAGTCCATACTAGACATGTTTTCCGCTGGCAGCAAAGATATGCGCAAGCCTAAGAAGGCAGATGATAAGAGCAGAAAGTCTCTCTTGGCCGAGTCAGACTCAGACTCAGACATAGGGATGGGAGCACCCAGAAGGAGCCCAATCCCGCTGATGAGCCAGCAACCACCGGGAAATGAATCGCGCCGAAGTCCAGTTGGACAGAGGAGGAAGGGAGATTCGTTGGCTCATGGCAGCCTTGATCACGACGTAGTGGATGATGTGGATGGTTTTAGAATGTCACCCTCTGCACACTACCGTGAACACGAAAGGGCAAGCCCTACCTATAGGCGACCATCGCTGAAGAACAGATCAGACAGTCCAGCCGATAGTGCGGAGCGAGGCGCTGAAAATTCTAACACACGAAGACCTAGTCTACGCAGGAAAGATGCCTTAGATGATGACAGGGATGAAGACTTACCTGAATACAACAGACATCAAAAGGTATACTCCATTATGTCATTGTCAATGAACTAATGGAAGTGGCCTCTCTTCATTAAGCATTTATTTGTTTCTAAGTTACATTGAGCCTATATTTTACCGTGATCCAGATGATGATATGATAAATTAGTGATGCTTTCATCTTTGGCTTGGAGTATTTCTTCACAGCCTTGAACTAAGTTAGTCAGGCACGGTAAATACATCACCGCCCTGCAAATTTCTGTGCCTGGGTTCAGATCCTGGGGGATGCCCATCTCTGTCTGGTGTTTCCCTTCGGAATTTCTTCTGAGCTATATGTTCCAGGCGCTAAACAACACCCACCTCCCGAGGTCTGAAGCTGTTAGCCTATAGGATGACATTTTCAGTTTCAAATCCTCGGATCCTTTACCACACTATCTACTGGTGAGGCATTACAAGTCTCACCATACTGATGAATAATTATGGTCTCTAGTAGCAATTCAATCTATGTGACTAGTCAGTTTTTAACTATTTCATTAATCTTAATACTATCTATGCGTGATTTTAGTTTTTTACCTCGGCATCACGTGAGAATACCTCGGTGTAAATGGTCACCCAGTATAAATAGATATAAATAAGAAGTCGCTACTCTGGATTCAGGCCCCTGATGAGTTTGTAGAGAGTTTGAATTGACAAATTCAGATTCTCTGTGCCAGTGCCTTATTCCACACTGCTAACACACACACACACACATTCACCCGCTTTCTCAAATGATGTATACACTGGACCGTCTGTCTGGTTCACCTGCTTTAGTTAGCATCATTTTATTGAAGCATCCTTTATTAAGGCTAGGGCTGATTTAAACAATCGTCTTTCATACTAGCCACACTTTGCTGGTATTTCATCGATTATTGTTCTGTTCTCAGGACATCGGTCGGGGTCGTCAGATGACAAGGCAGGCTGACCTACCAGAGAGAGATAGCTCTACCTGTAGAGATATCGATGTTGATCCAACGATGGTGAAGCAAAAAGAACAGATCAAAGAAAGGTGAGAATGTTGGGATGATCTCCTGTGTTTATTATATAGTTTTGGGGACTGACGGGCAAGTAGGTGAACACATACAGCCACCCACACACCCACCCATTTATGCAGAATCTAAAGTTTGCGAATATGGTACCCTGGTGTACTATCTCATCATTGATTTAACCAAATTAATTGGCATATTTTCCACAGAACATTCACTTCCTTTGCAGCTTTGTGTTAAAATGAAAACGGACCAACTTTAATCCTTTTTTTGGGGGGTTAAATTTCCGTGTACGAGCAAAGTGAAAGTATCAAAGAAATCTATCACAGGATTTATCTGCAACATGGTATTAAACCACCTAGTAATATTTTCAGCACTCACTTTAAGGAAATCTTTTACAACTTTGTGATGAATTACTACTGGCTCTCATTTATACAAGTAATTAGTTTGATTACATAAACAATGTGAACAAATAAAAAATATAACTAAATTAACAGAAATTAGCCAATTCTGTTACTTTAAAGAATAATAATAATAATATTAAACATCTATAGCACAAATATCCTTGAAGAGCATCGAGCTCAGTGGCGTGCCTAGTACAGGGTTTAAGCAACACAAATGATTGGACGCAGTGAGAACTAAGGAAGGATAAGCAATATCCGATAATATGAGTTTTAAGATGGTGATGGAAAAAACCTCTGCTATTTGATGATTTAACATGAGTATGAGTTAATTCTCTCTATCGTTCTAATTGTAGTCAAATGTTTCACTGAAGCAGCTGCATCCACAATCTCAGCTCGCCAAACCAGTATCGATGCATTGTTTATATCTGGATTGGTTTGAGATAGTCTGATATCAAATGAGAAGCATGCATCGGCATATCGCGTAAACATACTAAACGAAAACTTAGCATGGAGCTGAAACGTTTGATTACATTCAGGAATAGCTTGTCAACCTTATTTATGCGATTGCTATAAGTATTAGACAAATAATGATCACTAGGCACAGGTCTTCATTGACCTTTGTACAACACCACAAATAATACACTTGTTGACATATCTGTAATTATAAATTTATTGTTATAGTTATGTACCATTTGAGATAAAATTACTTACTAACTTGTCTACATATTTCTTATTATCCAATTTACCTTGTGTCTATTATATTCAACTAGAGGCTTCAGTATTATATTATGGCAGGTGATCCATAACAGAAATGTTTAGAATGTTATCATTTATCTTACCGTTTAAAAAAAATTAAATATGGATAAGTGGACATACATACCTGGATTCATAGATGCACACACAAACATACACACACATACACACATATATATATATATATATATATATATATATAACACACACACACATATATATATATATATACATACAGAATTAATGCACTAATAATTTGTCTACACATATGTAAAACGATGCCGCTTAGTCAATGACAGCATTCAGGGAATTATCCTACAATTCAACTATGTTGCGCTACACTTATTAATTAATAATTTAACATTAGGGGTAGGTGAGGTGTGCGTCTGAGTCGACCGACTGCTTCAATAAATGACGTACTTTATGTCATACTGTAGGAAACTAGCCAAGACGTACACAGCTAACGGACGTATGCTGGAGGATGCAATAATGAGTGTGGGCGATGCTCAGGATAACCGAATGAAGTACATAGAACCGGATAAGACGGATGATAATAATAAAGCTGAGAAGTAAGAGATCAATTGCCGTTAAAATTTGTAATCATTATCATCATCTCACGAGTTCTGTCATTTTCCACAGAATCTTATATGGAAGGGTTTTGTTTCATAATACAGGTAGTCGTCGACTTATGACCTTGATTGGTTACGACCGACTGGTGGTAAGTTGATCTGGTCATAAGTCGGCCTATGTTCTAATTACCTTATGTATACTGTGCTGTGTAATAATATGATGATCATCTTTAAGTCGTACCGTCAGTTATGAAGTCAAAAAGTCATTAGGTCATAGGTCGTAAATCGATGACTACCTGTATTAATAATAATATTTTATATACTGCCTTAATCAACTTGAGTTGCTCTCAGGCACTTTACATGTAAAACAGAATTATAACATGTTCTGGCTCACATAGCACAAACATATTTTGTACATAAGTACAGAATTATAATAATCAGTTATAATTACAAATAAATTGTTATACGTGAATTACTTAAAATGTTACACTATCATTACAATTCTTTTTCAGTTAAAATTATTAGCTGTAATTAATGTTTCAGTGCATAAAATTAGTATTTTCTTTCTTCATTGAAATATTCTCAATTAAAATTGAACAGTTAACACTGAATATGGCACTCCGTTAGTAAACGATAAAATATGTTCATAATCATAAATCAATTAATATTAGTGACATGGTTGTGAATTATAATTATAATTGATCTGGTCTTGTTACGTCACATCATAATGTTTCCTGTTGCCGTAAATATTATATCTGAATGCTGCAGACAAATAGCAAAAAAGACTCCAAAGCACTGTCCAAAGCCTAGGTATGCAAAGCCAGTCATCAATACCATGCCTTCACCATCATCATCTTCACTGAGTTTTAACTCGACCATGGACATAAGGATGGCAGTTTATCAGGAATGGTATCAGGAACAGCTAGAGAAGACAAAGAAAGAGTTGAAAGAGAAGAAACAGCGAGAGAAAGAACTGGAGAAGAAACAAATCGAGGTAGATGCTCTGTAATTTGGTGTGTGTTTGTCTCTCTCTCTCTCTTATCCATGGTTATTCAGAAGACAGGTTGCCTGACCGCATCAGCCCTTCATGCTTGAGGATTAAAACATCTATAACTTTTCCTGAAACCTCTGACTCATACACTTTTCTAGGGGAAAAAGGAAAAACTTTTTGAGGCCAAAGCATCCTATCAGGCATGGCTTGAAAAGAAGAAGGAAGCTCTCGAGATAGAGAAAAGGAAAAAGAAGCAAAATGAGGAAGAAGAAGCTAGGAAGAAGAGACACGAAGAGGAAGAAAAGAAGAAGGAAGCAGAATTGGTAAGTGCTGAGCAAACGGAACGGGATAGCATAAATAAATCTGACATGTAATCCAGAGGAAGAATATTGTATGTATATTTTGGTTCCTATGCTTTTTATCTTTCCTGAAATCATATGTTTATGTGTTTAATTTACTTTTTTTTACAGAATGTTAATCTAAATGTTTATTTTACAGAATGCTAATCTATATCTCCCAGAATAAGTGATAGTCACATTTTAGACACGGTCTGCTTAGAATTTCTGTATGAAAGATAGCTAGGCCATCTTCTGTATCGTATATACAGCCGTATTATGATGACCTGCACTGAATCATATGGAAATGAGCAAAATCTGTTTTTTTAATCAATATTTTGTTCTCCAGTATTGGCATCTCACACACCATTCAGTCACATACCTCAAACGTCATTGGCCTCATCTAGATATAATTATAATTGGGAGATAACGGTCTTAGAAGATATATCAACAAAATGTAATAAAACGTCTTTTGTTAGAGTGCATCAGAGTAATTGGTAATAGAATGTGTGAAGATGATGCAGATGTAGATTCTGGTTTATTAACCATATTATAAAGTTTGTAGATGGTTTTGAGTTTATTGCTCAGCATGTTATAGACGATAACATTGTACTGATTTACACAGTACAAGAATATATAACAAAAACGAAAAGATTAGAGGAAAGCAAATTCTCAATGTATATTACACTATAAAACTGTATGTTATGTGTAAATTCATATCAACACAATACAAATGTACAATTATCAATAATTAATTTTATTCATGTATGTACATGTACAAAACTTGTATTCTATGTAAATGAAAGATTGTTTATTCTGTCGTGCAAACTCCACAATGCTACAGCATTGGGGAATGTATAAAAAGATATAAATAAATCAAATCAATCAATCAAATGTTATATCTTGAGGTCAATAAAGTTTATTTATTTATTGTCTATCAGCGGCTAAAGCTGGCTTTGTTGGTTTAATAAAGTAATTTCATTTCGCTAATTGTTTATGATACAACTAAACATATTGTTCAATCCAATGTTCAATGAACAACCAAGTTTTATGAATTTTAGAATGATGGATGTTTGTTTCCGAAATAAAGAAGATGTGGCAATTATAATAGATTGTGGGAACTTATCATTGAAACTAGTTTTTTCATTTTGTTTTGTGCAGACCTTCAGGTCATGGAAAGGCACCAAAGATGCATTCCTTCGAAGAGAACTTTTGAAGAAGAAGAAAGAGGAGGAAAGAAAACAGGAGGAAGAACGCGCAAAACAGCGGGAGAAGAACAAATATTCCAAAACAGTATTTGAAAAATGGTGAGTGCTTAAGTAGGGTTTATTTTGGGTTATGCATTTCTTAGAGATGTACCAACACACAAACCTTTTTTGTGTGTCCTTCATCTGTATCATCGCTGCCCATGGTCAATGTTGGGCATACATGGGGTCAATTCAATTCGGAATTCGGCCCATTTAGCCTACCATGTGCACAAAAGTGGCCATAAAACATCAATCATCATCATTATCAATTCCGGAATTGGAATTGATTATTTAAAAAATGGAATTGGAATTGATAAATTTTGAACCGGAATTGAAGTTTCCT
This sequence comes from Paralvinella palmiformis, assembly GCA_025642065.1. Classification (NCBI taxonomy): domain Eukaryota; kingdom Metazoa; phylum Annelida; class Polychaeta; order Terebellida; family Alvinellidae; genus Paralvinella; species Paralvinella palmiformis. The sequence continues at coordinate 192,145 of JAODUP010000091.1, forward strand.
ACCAAAACAAATATATCCACAAATTAATTTACCATTTAATTTTTTAATTCAGAAATATTTTTTCCATGACAATCCTGCTTGGATCATAAACTGCTTGGAGTAGGTACTCGGAGTACCTACTCATGGTAAAAAGTAGTAGGTAAAAAAAGAGTCTGTAAAAATCAGAATTTGAATTGATAAATTTGATGTGGAATTGGAATTGACCAAATGGAATTGAGTGGAATTAACAAAATAGAATTGACCCTATGTCTGTATGGAATTCAAAACCAAGTCTTCTGATGTTTGATAGGCAGTGTTACTTCTAGGACGCGTTTTTGTGGGATTCCAGGGATATTTTAAGGTATGGCACAAAATAAAAAAATACCTGCGCCCACATGGTGCAGAATAAAACTGCATGGTGCAATATTGTATGTGTTGTTCACCTTAACAGTCTCCCCGTCACTATTATATTTTGTGTGAACGTTTCCTAGGCAGTGCTAAGTCCCATGTAAGGGGATCAGTGTTGCTTCTAGGATGCGTTTTTGCTGGATTCCCCCGATATTTTAACGTATGGAATAAAATAATCCCTGGGAACCACATGGTGCAGAATAAAATCCCATGATGCAATATTGTAAGTGTTGTGGACATTAACAATATCCCCACACTTTAGCTTTAATAATGCCACACCGCTGGTATGGCATTATCAGCAGAAAATGGGACATGATAAATGCCAAATATTTATCATCTGATAGTTTCCTGATCTGAAATAATGCCAAAATCTACTGCTGTAGTCATTGCAAATGTCATATTTTATAAATATTTACTGAATATAAGAACCATGCTTGAGGGATATATTTTGGTGAGCTGGTGATCTTGGCTGGTAAACGTCCATTTTGCATTATGATGGTCACGTGACTCAAATACTCTCTTCTGATTGGCCAGTTATCTTTGTTTACAGTAAATAAAAGCACATTGACTTTGTTGAGGAACTCCCTTGGCCAGGAAAATCTATTTGATTTGATGCTTATTGCATGTGATGGCCCGCTACCCAAAGAATTTCTCCCAGGCCTATTGATAAAAATACTTCAAATGGGATGCAAATGTCATAATTTTCAGTTTAAATATTCCTGGGGGTATGCATTTGTACCCCTAAATGGTTTTCATGCCAAGTGCCCATGTTACATTAAAATCCCCCACATTTTTAAAACCTATGGGGGAGCTCCCTCACATAAGCTAAATCCTAGAAGCAACACTGTGATAGGTGTTTACATTTTCATTTTGTTTATGTGATGTCTCTTTATGGAGTCGTCTCATCCGTCGTCAGTCTCGGAGGCTAAGTATACCACTCACTCACACTTTAGTTTCATCTTGCTGCCCTTGGAGATTGTTTGGCATATTTAGTTTAGTGTTTGGAAAGAATTAGCTACAGAACTGGCTACAGAACAACAGCATTTACAAGGTCAAGGATGTTAACAGCAAACTTAAATCTTCTCCTTTCATGCTAGGCACAGAAACAGCTACAGTTGGATCATCTAATAGAAAGACTTCCTATTGTTGTTTGTTATTGTTGTTATTATTATTAAATTATTATTATTATTACAATTATTATTATGTAAATTTGATATGGGAAGATAACTATATCCAGACTGGTTTCCTTCTTCGAGAGGGCATCTCTGTGGTCTAACTGGTAGCACGTTAGATCACAGATCACTACCACCTGAGTTCATATCGCGGCATTGGCATATCTGAAGGGTGTTTCATCTTTGACTTCGCTTCATTACCATTGATGGTTGCTCAACCCATTTAGCTTACCATGTGCACAAAAGTGGCCATTAAAGATCAATCATCATCAGTCATCATCTTTTTAATGAGAGTGATATACCATTCTATCTATGATGATTTATATAAACAACAGTAATATTTGTTAAAATCTGCGATCATCACGCTTTGTCAAACAAAAACCCTTCTCACGATACGATATGTTTAAACACGCTTGTTTCCCTTTGTCTACACTCAGGAAGGGAAAGAAAGATGAGCTAATTAAAACAGAGAAGCTCAATGAAAAGAAAACTAAAAAGCAGAAAGAGGAAGAGGAGAGGAGAGCACAAGAGGAAAGAGAACGTATAGCTCTAGAATCTTATCTAAAATGGATTGAAAAAAAGGTAAGATTTATTATAGTTTTTTTTAATGTTTGTGTTTCTTTTTTTATTAATGTTAACATTATATTAACATATGGGTGGCAGATGAGTAACAAGGATTTGGTACAATAATAGATTTATTTACTGTTTTTGCGTGAAACTGTGGTTATTAGTTGGTTTGTAAGTACACAGTAGATTCTTAAATATTACACAGATATTGAGATTTTAAAAAACCCTTGGCATTATAACAAAATGATATTGCATGTGGGAGTTTGATAAATAAAGGTTGGAAGGCCTTTTTGAGCTATCATTAAGTAATTCATTTTATTTGGCTGAGACATTTTATTATTATTAATAATATTGTTACATGATTTATATATATATATATAACTTGCAGGTATATCTGTCAGCCATAGGAATGTGAATAATTCCTTATAATTTATTTATAAGGATTAATTTATCACATGCACATCCAACAAAAGCTTATTTAGTTAATAACTATTTCAACTGTAAAAAAAGTGAATCAAACTGAAAGGGAATGGATATGACTTCATATATTTAGTTTTGTTTCGAGATGTTTTCAGCCCAGTGCCATTACTGATTGACATCTTTGTGTTTATGCCTTTTTTTCATTTGGGCCCTGTTAGCTATATTGAGATTTTATTGGTTTTCTCTTTTTTGCTGAATCTTTATCATCTACGGAGGATATTTATTATACTCAACCAGATATACTAATTTCATTTAATAATAATAATAATAATGGCTGAAATGGCAGTTATTTTAGGTAGCTGCCACTGGTGAGAGATCCAGCTTATGAACAGATGTGAGGCATCTCATTAAGCAACATGGCAGCTTCGACATTAGTCAGACCGTACTAGCAACCATATAAATCTGTGTTTTATGTTAACATGTATGATATGGTGCTTATTTCCAGGCATATATGAATATACCAGGTAAACATTAAATAAGTATAAAGAAATGGAAACAAGTTTTGGTGATGTCATTGAATCTTTGAGAATTCGGACTGAACAGTAACTACCTGAATACGAAATAAAACATATATATTAATTCAGAGTGAAAATTCATGATTCTGAATATAACGAGGAAGTGCATGGCAAGAGCATAGATTTTGTATGTTGGTTTACGTGGTCATGTTACACTCAATCTGTGTTACAACTACACAGAAGGTTTTGACTTTGTTTGTCAAGAACTGGACTAATATTTTGTTGTTGTTGGTGTTGTCCTTTCTGGTTGCGGTTTCAGATTGAAGAATGTGTGGGCTAACACTAATAATATAGATGTGCTATAAAGACTAATCTTTGTTGTGATATGTTATTCTCTTCCAGGAACAACAACCATTTGATGGGAAAAAACACAAGAAAAGGCACGAGGAGAATCGTCAGCTGCCTTGGTTTCCATCTAGTCCCACTGTCACTCTTGGCAGATAAACATGTAATAGTATTATATGTAAAATAATGATTAAGTTAAATAACTTTTGGACAAATGCCAAATGTGTTGGTAGCTGATTAGCAAGTCGGATATAAATTATAGCTTGAAATATTTTAAATTGACTCATATCGTCCTTGTAGGTCCCCCTCTACATCTCTCCAGAAGCAGAACAATATTAAGTGAAAATTATAATTCACCACATACTTACCTTTATGCAAGTTGCTTGTTTTGAATGACTATCACACACACACATCTATTGTCTGTATTATGCATTGTTCAATTAAAGTTTATGTATCTTTTTCTTTACTTCTATTTCTGTGCAAGCTCTATATTTTATGTGTTTCAAATGGACCATGATAAGTATTTCTGTCTAAATTCTTTGCCTATGTGTGAGTATGTGTGTACATACATGTGACATTCACATACAAAGATAAGTTAAGAAAGATTTTTCTCTTCTCAACAGGAACACTATCAAGATTATGAGTATAGACACAGCCAGAAAGACGATGATTATTATGAGCCACGGCCAGCATGGAGCCCCGCCAGTCGTACAATACCTGTTGGCCGATAGACAAAACATCAAATCAGCCAGATCTCTGGATGGTTGATGGTGAAAAATTGTGAAGGATGCTTATCATGTCAAGAATTTCTTGTAATGTTAATTTAATTGATTTACAGCAAAAGCTTATCATTGAATGTGGGTTGAAAGGGGCTTGTTAAATGAAAGTAAATTATGGTTCTACAGTCAGCTACAGTTCTGTGCTAATGGATTATTCATTTGATGTGTGCAAGTCCCTTCATTTTTAAATGATAAACTTCCATTTTATTTAAAATGAAGCAATATTTCTCTCCAAAATGGTTGTTTTATTCATTGTAAAAACTATTTCGGTTTATCAATGCCAATTTGAAATCGAGAACTCGTTATTTAATCGAAAAGTTTTATTGATTGGCAGTTTTTGCTGATTATTAATATAGTTTTTAGTTTAACTTTGCCATTAATTAATTTATGATCTTGAGCAAGCTTAGATGTCAGTAGCTTTTTTAATGAACATCTACACACAACCTTGATTCTCGTTGCATCCAATCGTTTTGTTTATGAGTCAGCATTTCACAATTCTGTGATAAAGATTTATACACTCATTTTTATTCATAATAAGCTACGTATAATTTTTGTACAGCCCTGAGTTTAGGACATGTTGTAATCTATTGTGCTTTTTATTTATTGGTAACTGTTGTACAGAAGCCTCCGTACATAAAAAGTGTATACATTCCACAGTGATATGATCCGAAACATATATATCAGTGCAGCAGCAGGAACAGCTTCTGTTCATGATTTGATATACCGTATGTTGGTTTCTTCATTGTAGCGATTGTCTGTCATTCATAGACGATGATTAATAAATAATTAATGAATGAATTCCCCATTTTATTTCCATATTACATGATAACCGACGACACAGAAATCAAAATTAGTATTGAAAAGAATTCCTGCCCAGCGACAGCATTACAACAGCCAAAAAATACCGGTACATGTAGTAACAAAGATTCATAGACAAAGATGACATACACAAGTGGAGATCATTCGGAATATATGATAATATGTTTAGCATAAAGAGTATAAAAATAGTTGACTAGTTATAGTAGTATTACTCAAACAGTTTGAAAATAGTATCTGAAAGATTTTTAAAATGTACAATATCACGAGCATGTCAAGAGGTCACTTAGTGTAACATAAATTTTTACGATCGCATTACAGCGATCAACTTAACATATCATGTCATAGATGTGGCTATAAAACATCAACATTTTATGACTGGATATAAGATTTGGTCCGATGTTTAAGTGTTACCCTTGATAGAGGAGGACTTTTTAGATGAGGAATAATTTTCTGATTGCAAATAAATCAGCCAATTTATCCCCAGCTGAAAGATGATGATGATTGATATTTTATGGCCACTTTTGTGCACATGGTAAGCTAAATGGGCCAAGCGACCTCCAAAAGTAATGAAGCAAAGTCAAAGATGAAACATCCTTCAAATATGCCCACGTCCAGCTGAAAGGTCTAAACACCACAATATAGCACAGTGACTTCAGTAAATTATACACAAGTACATAATTAACTTGTATCTAACAAAATTAATTCAACTACCAGTGTGGTGTTTTGAAATGTCCTACTTTAAACTTCTGTATGTAATAAGTGATGACTATAAGGATCAAGAGCCAATTAGAATAATTGTATGAAATTTGCAGGAATATTTTTTGTGGAAAATCATCCCAATATCCAGAGAAATTACATGCTACACACACACACATACATCCATGCACACACAATTAATTGTAGAGCCACAACAGGTGTATGTATGATTATCACTACAATTATAATGATTTCCAACATAAGTACTAGATAGAGACGTACGCCATTATATTAGACGATACATTACTGAAAGAAATGAAGTTAGACGTCTAGTTGTTAATTAGTGACCCACTGGAACCTGCTAAAAAAATAACTGATAAGCCAATTCTTAAATACCCCCCCCATTATGGAAAACTTCAATATTCATTGAGCACCGTTACTAATCGACTTTAACATTATCCATAACATTGCAGTGATATGAGCCATGTCAGATTAAGTTTCTAGAGATCATGAACACTCGTCGATTGGAGGTGCCTGGATTTGAAAATATTCATCAGTTTATGTACTTTGTATTACTAAGTTTATTGACATCAATAATTATTTAAGTAAAATAATTAGAATTTATTTACCTGAACAGATTTAAAGAATTAGTTTCCTTCACATTCAAGACCTTTACAATCCAGATACATTTACTGTTTCGGTGTCTAATATATATATATATATATATATATATACACACACACACATATCATGTCACAGATGTGTGTGTGTGTGTAATTGACAGAAACCCAGTAATATCATATTACACATGACTAAAATATATACCTGTTGTTCATCTTTAAACACATTCATAAAACAGAATAAACAATTATGAACAGACATCACATACAAATCAGAAATGTGCAGCTTAAATTTTCTACATTTTCCAGTGGACATTATTATCTGAACATTTCTGTTGTTCAGTATATATTAAAGCGGATTTAAAAAACAACATTTTATTCAAATGTGTCCTGTTTTATCTCAAATATCACACAGTCATAAATACTCTTATTTCAAAATCTTGCTCTGATATACATAACATATACAACTTAACCCTCCCCCCATTTACAATATCAATTGGTATCTAGCCTATTCAATCATCATATTCAGGAATGTCATCATATGAGTATCCTTTATATCCCCTGTAAGCATAATATGCTATTCGGACGTGATATGCTCCAGGTATGAACATCAACAGACCAAGAATTAGCACTGGCCATGTACGATCTGAATACTGAAAAACATTAATGTAAGGAGATAGATAAACATGTACATAACTGTATATTGAAGTGGGTTATTCATTTGTAAAGTATATATATATTTATATATGCGTGTGCATGCATGCAACCATCCATGCATGCACACACATGCACAGTCTTGATCCATTATAACACAGTGTCTGGGGTAAATGGATGTGAACCTCATAAAAATTTAAGTAGAACTTGGATGACAACAGTCTGTGCAATACTGGAGGAGGGGTGTGTGACTTGTATGATTTAATGTCGGGTCATTTCCTCACGTATTTTCTTCAAATACAATCATTTTGATCCAATTTGAATTTTCATAAACGTTAAAGAGCCTATGATGTGTAGGTATTTTCAGTAGACTTATTTTGGAAAATCATCTAAATTTATCAGGATAATCAAATAACAAGGAGGCAAACATCCTGTGTTATAACTGCTTATATATATATATATATATATATATATATAGTACATTTAAGTATTCAAGAATGTAAACAAGCAGACCAATACCTTAGACAAAATTGTATATATACAAGCAAAAGAGTAGACACTCAAACAGAATTACGTTTATGCTAGCAGTGCATGAAAATCCACTGACACAAAAAATAAGAATTCTGCATAGCATGCTGTGTTTATACCCAACTTAAAATAAAAACGAGAACAATTTGACAACAGTATTACATGCGATATAATTAGTGTGTGATGGTTAGTTGCATGGATGGGGATACACTTACCTTAGTATCTATTATTTCTGCCAGTAATAAGGCACCAATAATGATGAGTAAAGATCCAAAGATGAACAAGACAACAGCTAAAGCTATGGCTCTGTATGGTATCTTGGGGGGAGGTGCTTCAAACTGGAAAACGGCAACACACCGGGTCAATTAATATCGGTGCGGTATATGGAGGGATATAACCTGGCTGTACACATTTGGTGTGTACTTTACATCGACTTATTTGTATTCGATATCAATTAGACCTTTTGTACGTCATCTTTACCATGGTACATTTACAGCTGTCACATGAGACACATCTAGCAGGCTAACATCTCGGCCCGCGGTCGGCTGATTTATATCACTTAAATCAGCACAAATATTTGACATTCTTATTTTTCTAACTCCGATTCGGCTGATTTTTTTATATTTTCTAAATGGATGGTTATCATTTGCAGTAAGACAAATCTAATTTTAAACTGTTTGTTACTTACTTCAGCTACTTATTTTGAATACCGGGTAGTAAACGGTGTAAAATAGCATGAAAAAATCCATTGCAACAAATATTTTGCGGACGTATTTTCATAAATAAGATAAAATTAAATTTTCTTCCAAAAGCAGACATCCCTCATTCTACGCATGATTGATGAAAACTCGCATAATTTCTGTGAAAATGTATGTTTTCCAGAACACCAAACAGTGTCATATGTATTCATATTTATTTATTTACTGTTCATGATAAAGATTTTGAAAAAATACGATGATGGAATTTGACCCACTGTATTAAGCACCTTACACATAATAATGGACCAAAATTATAATAATCTGGATACCTGGAGATCGATGAAGCCGTCATCTGCTTTGGACAGTTTGTGATAACGCGCTGAGGATGGTGCAGCCATTCTTCTTGCCATCTTCAACAGCAGTATACCATTGTCTGGTAAATAATGGGACACATTCTTCACTAAATATAAGACAGCTTGTTTTTGTTGTACGTGTCGCACCTTGAAGAAGAAAAAAATAAAGTTTTATTTTTTTAATAAAAACAATTAATATGAACTTGAATTAAAATACAACTTCTACTGGTAAATATAATAAACAGGATAATTACAATATAGTCAAATGCCAAACTGTGACCCCCCCCTCTGTAACTTGACCAACTCTTTTTCACAGTCTTAAATTATTACTATGCTTTAAATTAAATTTTTCTTCTATAACTCTGCTACCTCCCAATTCTGTACTTTGACCTCCATCTAATGTCCACGTTTTGTCATCCTGTATGTCAACTGGGGGCCAAGATATAGCCTTGTTTATGTTCACTATCGCATGCGTTAATTTAATTGGCTGCTTGTCATCTGACTGCTGCCCAATCAAGATTGTTTGCAGCTGGAGTTAAAATCACGGTGTCACAAAGAAGTCATGCACCATTGCTGACTGTGTGACTAGCTTGGGCTTAACCATTTGAAAACAACACCAATTAATCAGAAATGTATGTTTATATGACTTATAATAGAGGCAACATCTGAAGCAGTGTTTCAACACATTTTCCTTTCATGTTCATAGAACCAATAAACTGACAAATCATCATGTGTATAAATATTACATGATTACGTGATTTGTGACCTAATTCAATATTGTAAACATTATTTACATAAGCAGCGATTCGACCACAGTGCAGGGCAGTTCGATCACACGTGGCGGAGATAATCGACTGATTTTGTTTGCTATGTGGACATCGTTTTCAACTAAACTTTGCTGTGTCTTATCATTCTTAATCTTTCAGTATTCACTTTTTGTTTCTTTTCATGATTCACATGTCAGCATATATATATATATATATATATATATATATATACAATATTTTTAAAATTCATGCATTTACAAGACATAAAATTTGATTATATATTTATAACATGGTACATCAATGATGATTGATGTTTTACAACCACTTTTGTGCACATGGTAAGGTAAATAGGCAGAACGACTTCTGAAGGTTATGAAGCGAAGTCTAATTTGAAACACCCTTCAGATATGCCCACGCTGAGAGTCTAATGCACTACCAACTAGACCATGGAGGCGCCCCTTCATTGTTTCATAAACCTGATAAATCTTCATTTCAGCTCGTCCACAATATGATTAATTTATTTGCAATAAATGAAGACCCAAATTTACAGCATATCATATTACTATTTCATTTTTACAAAGAAAACAAATTGCGTAGCTAACTAACAACAAGTCAGAGAAAAGTCTACCACAATACTGGGCTTTGGGTCTGATGTAAATTAGGCTATAAAACGTCACATAATCGTCACATGATTGATTGTACTAACAATTTATATAAATTAGAAATATGTCACATGATCTTTATCTGATGACCCATTTAGTGACACAGAAATTATAGTCAGCAGAGCGAATCGACAAAATGGAGGGACGGATCGACCACTTTTGTTTCCCTTGTTATTTCTAAATGTATTGACATAAGCTTACATTAAAGGTACATTTTATTTCTACATACATTAATTGTCCGAAAGGATACCATGCAGAGAGCTAATGAAGATCAAACACTGTAAAAATCTAACACAAACTGAATGGCCCGAATGTTGCTTACCGACTTTTGAAATATTGCAGAGTGGCAAAAGTTCGATGTCACTAATTGTTTTTCGGTGGTGTACTGTTTCATTGTTACAAATTGTTTCAAAGTAAACACAAAACAATTATTCAGTGATATATTATCATTATGTTCCAGCCCAACTATTTATTATTAAGTGTAATAAATAAATCTAAAGAATAGGGTTTTAATGTTGTGGTCGAACCTGCCCACTTCTCCCCTATATCTACTCTAGAGACTAGATCTAGAGTAGAGGTCTGGTCTAGAGTCTCTACTCTACTCTAGACTAGTCTAATTCAGTAATTCATTAATTGACTGATTAAAATCATTAATTCTAGTAGACTTCTTTGTCTTCTACCTGCCTGTATAATAATATTGTAGACCTCTATTATGATTATCAGACTATATTGTACCGTTTTCAGGCTTCTGATATTGAGTTTCCTCTGAAACTATAATTTGTTACTGATATATTATATAATATATAACAGGTGAAATAACATTATATATTTACATCCACGATATCATACGTTTCGTGGATTGTTAATATCTCTTAGTCTCAGACCATGTCAGACTTAGACTTTCTAACAGAACAAATTATCTCTAGACTGTTATACCGATTCCAGGGAGCGATCATATTCTAAACGGATGGGGTCAATTATAGGAGCTAGACTAGACCATATAACCGCAATATTTTAAAAACTCATTTGCTCTTCATAAAAATACACAGCATAACTAATTTGTGATCTTTACACGTAGTTTAAAATTATAATCTTTCTTTCCATAATTACATGAAGACAATAAAACCTTGAACGGTGTAAAATATTTTTATCTTGATTCTGGCTGAGGTTTGTATGCTTGTCGCTCTGGTTTGGCATACACATTGACATTGTAAACAGTTAGATCTAGAACTCTATTTATATGTCAACTTGAAACTGTATGTATATCTTGGTTTCTGTCTGATCGCTGGTATAATAAGGCCAGTGTTTTCTGTTTGAATTTAATATTCATTAATGATATACATTGACACTATTTTGGGGGGACTCTAGAATCTACATCATCATGATCATGAACGTGATCATTATTAATAATATGATGACGTTTTCATGATGTAAATAATATTATTATTATTAAAGAATTGTTTGCGTAGCCCAGCATTGGAAACATGTTCGCTGTCGTTAAAAGGTCCGAGCACTCAATGCGCATGTGCTGGCTCCCAATAGCACTGAGGGGAATCGATACCCCAGGCCGTCGCTGTAGGGCCACAGCCTCTTTTATACTTGTTATAGGCCATAATAGGGGGTTTCCGGTTTTGTTAATTTCATGCATGATTATCTACAGGATAATATGGTTTACCGCCAAGTGCTCGGATCTTTATATCCTTGTCCGAGCATCCGAAACAAGCTAAAATAGTATTCAGTCCTCGGCTCTTTACCACCAACATGGTTGATTTTGGTTCCGACCAGTGACCTGGAAGAAAACATTTGACACATCCACATTGAGTTTCCAATGCTCGGCTACACAACAACATCCTATTATTAATAATTAATGGGTTATGGACTATTCGCCCTAGATATAAAAAGACTATTCAGCATTTATTGTTATAAGCCCCCAATAAAAGGGACTATTCGCCCTTGTTAATGTTATAATATATAGTACAATTATATATATATATATATATATACACACACACACACCAGGTAATTAAATTGCTCCACCAAGCGGTCAGCTTAGTGGATGTGCAAGCACACTTTATTGCCAACAAATAATTGAAGCGGGTTTAATGCAAAATATAAAAACTAACAGATAATGATCTTTGCATTGTGGGATGATTAGGTTGTGAACATATTGGATGGAAAGGAGCTACTCGGCAAGATCTACAAACCATGCACACAGATTTAAACTGCTACTCTATACTAGTATATATTTTGCTGGTCTTTTCAATCTATGATTGTATTTTATTTGGTAATAAGTTGTATTTGAACTATTTTGTATTAAATTAAGAGTAAGTAAGTAAATCGAGGGCGACGTTTCCCTAGAACGATGGTTCCCTGAGGCGAATATAAAATGTGGTGAAACTAACTGATGAGCGAATAAAAATGAGGGCGAATAGTCCAATTCCCATCATAATTATGACATTTATGTCATAGACTATTCATCCTGATTGACATTTTGCACTGTATTTATTGTACATGTAATTATTGCACGAAAATAACCTGCTGAAGATGTTTTCAGTGGATGTCAACCATTGCCTATAATTTACATTAGGCTTCTAAGGCCGTCCATGGATGGGGTCATGACCAGGGTTAACTGAACTACGTTTATTTTGTACTTGAGTAGAAGTAAGCCTCCTCAAAACTACTTGAGTAGAAGTTCTATAAGTAAAAGTAATCTTGTAAAAATCTACAAAGTAAAACTGTTTTTTTAAAGTAATTAAAGTAGAAGTAGATGATAAAATTTATTGTAACACAAAAATTAATAATCAAATATATATACAAGAGATAATAAAATTCACAGATGTATACATGTGCTACCACATTCGGTTCACTGAACAAAGACCTTGTTCAACTTAAGCAAAAGCTGATTTTCAGAGTTGGTGTCACCAATGCCAGCACTCATTGGGGTGAAGATATGCCCAGCTGCACTGAACAGGTACTCGCATGCAGCGCTAGTTGGCAAGGGGAGTGTTTGTTTCGAAGAACAGCCACTTGTTGAGTGGCCATGCTGCGACTGTCATCGTCTCTGTAGATGGACTCAGCAGTAACTCATCAAGCTGCATTAGAGCTGTTGAATTGCCACATTTTTTAACAAAGAAGTAGTCATTTTTATCTGAATGGTCTGATGTCTGGTTATCTGGTGTTGCCTCCTGCATTGCGGTCAGGCACCGCTTGATGAACCTCAAGCCCTTCCTCGACAAGAATCAAAACTTCGTTGACAGATGTGGCTACGGGTGTTTGCCCCAGACTCATTTCCCCGTTGCCACTTTCTACTTTGCACTATACATCCACGTCTGCCATTATCACTATAGAATTCAAACTGATTGAACTGAATCCGGAATGCGGATATGCTCATGATTGGCAGTATTCATAACCCTTGTCCTGCCAAATGCATAGGCGCCTCAGTGATCTAGTTGGCAGCGCGTTGGACCACAGATCACTACCACCCAAGTTTGAATCTCGATGTGGGTATATCTGAAGGTTGTTTCATCATTGACTTTGCCTAATTAACTTTGGAGGTCGCTCGCCCCATTTAGCCTAACATGTGCACAAAAGTGGCAGTGAAACATCAATCAATCATCCAAATCGATTCACGTGGCAATTAAAGTGAAATGTCACCAGAAGGATTGCAAAGTAACTGAAAGTAATGAAGTAAAAAGTAGAGTTACTGCAAATAAAACTACTTTGTTACAAGTAAAAGTAGTTAGTTGAAATAAATCTTACTTTGTTACTTCTAGTTACTTGAAAAAACTACTCAAGTAGAGTAACGAAGTACTTTATTTCGTTACATGCCACTCATGGTCATTACTCTATTCATCTTTGATTGCATCCACCCTCGAATCTTGACATAGCATCAGGGAATTTTAATGATTAACATTGTAGATGGCATTTCTCTTGGTAGGCATATTATACGACACATGCCACTTTCACCATTAACGATTATCATTATCTTGTTTTTCGAGGTAGTATTTGGTCTGCTATCTGTGATGTTATCTCTAAAATTTAAATATACAATCCGAAAAGATTTTGACATTTTAAAATAAATTGATCTTCTATTGTAAACAGAACAATTTCATATTTGTTTCTGCTTTAAATAAATGTTAAAGAAAATACCAGATATATCAATCAGTAAGTGCATTATTATGTTGCCAGCATGATATGGTGTATCTAAGAAGCAATGGTATGTCAATACTATTTAAATGATGAATAATTTTCATTATCTTAGATCCATTCTGGAACAGAATATGCATGATCAATTTTCTTTTCATTATAGCTTGGATTTTCTTAAATTTAGTTCTGCGTTTTGTTATACTTTCTGTACAGGAGAATACCAGTCTATATTTCAAATTAATACTCTTCTTCTAAATTACTTGCAGTCTTTCAAGCCAGGTGACCTATAGCGTTTACAGCAGCAGGATTCCACGTATGATTTCGTGCACTGACTCTGGGATTTCTGTGATAAACTCAGCAAACCTTGGTAATTGGATCAGAATTGGTCTCTTTTGGCCATTAGTTTAGTAATTTATCAATTAATTTTGTAATTTTATTGAAACGTGTTTCATTAGATACCCAGAAAAGTGTGTAAGTTTATCATACCTTTAATGGAATTGTGTATTGTACACAGGCAAAATATTACAATGAAAAGTTAAAACAAGTAGGTGTTTGTAATTTGTGCATCTTTGTTATTCTAAATAAGATATATTTTCCAATATCCCATTATAACCATTGGGTGTGTAATGAGTTGCTCTTTACATAATGTTTTCCAAACATATTATATGATTGTCAGTAAAAGGTAAATTTGGAAACAGCTGCAACATAAAACAAATGAAAACTAACTTAATATAAGTAAATTACATATAACGATTTAAATTTAAATCTGGTTTAAAAACTTTTAAGCTGATTTAAAAATGTTTTTAGCAGTTTCTTGTCTTGGAGACTCTTATTTATGCTGACAGTATAATAAATGCTGAGGGGTTTTGTTATAGCTTGATAATTCCAAAAAAACTTAACTGTGTTGAGACTATCTAAATTACTATACAAAACACATACTTAAAAAAGTAGTATCTAGAATTTCATTTTTTTGCTGACAAATGGAAAAAGTAACTCCGCTTATGCAACATTATTAGTCGCCTTTTAAGAATCTATATGACAAATTTCTTTGTAACAGCAGTATAATTATTTATTTTTAGGGAGGGTGAAGTGTACCTGAAAATGAGGCATTAGTATTTACTTTTGGTGGACAATACATCGGGATGAAGTATCTGATAGCGAAACGTTTTTGAATTTATATGTCTTTTTAAATAACAAAATAATAATATTACTTTTCTGCTTGATGTTTAGTCATTATGTTCTATTATGTACTGCAGTTGGCTTCCTGTACTCTGATCCGGTTTATTTGGTGGTTTGTTTGGCCTGAATGTTGCTCCATTCAGTGCTGTGTGATTTTCTTCTTCGCCGACACTCTGCCAGTCAAAAAGTGACATGGCACATATCAAAAATAAAAGCCACTGCCCAATCCAGACCGTGGTCAAGTTTAGTGGGCCAGCATCAAGAACGAAGAACCGGATGTTTTTCGAAGCCAGCGCGCGATTGTTCGACGTCAAGTCTGAGATTCCATCTTGACCTAAAGTGTACATTTTCAACCACGACCAGTTCACAACAGCGGGATGCAATTTCCAATGGCAGCTGGAGTAAATCAGTCATTAAAGCATGTATGTATAATAAAGAAATAGTGTTAGTGACAGTCCACAATTATGATGATTTTCACAAGCATACAAAGCATACACTTTTTTCTGACACCCTCTCCTCCCTGAAAACATACAGATGTAAATATTGAAAGTGATAATTGAATCTAAATGTTATGGTCTTCCTGTAAAATAAAAACTACTAGCACCATCTGTCCTGTGGTATAAAGATGGGTGAGCAAACGATTAATGGGCATTTTGATTTATCGTAATTTTTCAAGACTAAAATAGCTTACCTTTGTGTCCTACCCACTCTTTCAATCATACATTTTATACACTTGTGATAATGATGGATAAGTAATTTGATAAAACTGTTAATTTTTGCTGGAAATTGATTTGGAAGCATAAAATCAGTTTTGTCTAGTTGTGGATAATGTATTGAAGCATAAGACATGAAACTCACTGTTGATTCCATCCTAACTGTGTTTAATTTACTGTTTCGCAGCAGCAGCAAAATAATTATATTTCTCATGCTTACCTTTTATACAGAACACATGCAAAATTAGCAGTTTCTTTTAGCATATCACCTAGCTCATTTACTTGTAGCTATATGATCATAGAATACTGAATATTCATAGATTACTGCCGTATGGATGGGATTATTGGATTGTTTACATTTCAATTGGGAAAATTTAGCTATAAAATACATTATTCTTTTCACGAGTGGGCAACAAATATGAGCTAGCTACATTTCTAGTTTATGTTATTTATATTCGGAGTGAAATAAATGCAGGATTTATAGCATTATACATGGAAAATATTTGCCTTCCTGCAACTTCAGTCCATAAAGTGTCCAAGACTGATTTGTTGTTCAACAGTAACACCTTCAATAACACATGTTAAGGTTACCGTAAAGCTATATCGGCTACATAAATTTAAAATAGATCTACTATTCCAGCTATTTAGGCTTCTTGCACATTGACCACGATATTAAGGGAAAGAGAATTATTTTGACTTGAGCAACTCCATTAACTATCCATAGATCTGGCTGGCTGGTGTATTACTTTCTGGCCCAACACCATATATTAATGTCAATGTACATACACAGTGAGATCTGTGTATTGATGAGATAAAAATTATTTAGATGAAGTTTTAGATTCACATCAAGTATAGCCTGAGCTTAAACCTGGAAATCGCTCAAACATCCTAACTCACTTACTGACTCACTCACCCCCTCACTCATTGAGATATGACATAATATTACTGTACATAATTTACAAGCCAGCTGTTAATCTATCACTGGACAGGTTTGTTGACCTGCACAGCTGTGGGACTCATCTTGGCTGGTCTGATATACAGAACAATCCAGAATATTAACAACACACTCAGCGTGTTCTCCAACAGAGAACATGCTGATCATTGGCTGTACTCATACCTGGATCTGAACAAGCAAGGTAAACAGTTGAGCATTCCTGCTAATGGGAAATCTGAAATGTACTTCTTTATTTATTATGTAATAACGATGACAATGTATGCTCTGGAGATGGCAATTGTAGGTTGGCTGATTGATTTATATAAAGGTAGCAGTTGATAAAATGAATACGCTCATACAGAGGTGGATTATTTAAAACAAAAAAACTATTATTTATTAAACAAATTGTTTGACTGAAGGTTAACTGCATCTGCAAAATATCAGCAAGTAACTGGCATATTCTTTTTCTTTCACACATAATGTGGAGAAGCCAAATAGATCAATTTTTTATCATCATTTGATGTTTTGATAAACGTTCCTAGAAACCAAATACATTTACATATTCATGAGGTTAGGCAAAAATCGAAGACACTTTATCGCCATGATGTCAGTTATTTGATTCCTTCAGTTTCTCCCCATTTATGGGTTTAGATGTATTATGCTCTCTCTCACACACACACGCACACACACACACGTAGTAGTAGTACCGGTAGCAGTAATATGAAATCTTATTTGCAGCATTGATTTTACCATGGTTACAATTGTACCACAGTGACCTAGGAAGTTTATTGGAACTATGTTACTCTGATGATCATACATTGAGACAACTTGGAGTACAGGGACTGGCAGCAGTGGATGATTGGCCAGGTATACATCACAGTGTTTCCATTATATACATTAAACCCAGTCACCACGACCACCTGCTTTATTAAACCACCTTGCTTAAAATACAAATATAGCTGAGTTATTCCAATTCACCAGCTCTCTGTGGTGGGGGTTTTCAAGCATCCTATATTTGTGTGCGTGTGATATTTTTGAGGATTTTTTTTGATCATACAAGTGATTATCTAGCTCAAATATAGTAAAGTATTTAGCTATGGCAACTAGCATTATATACAGAGTAATCCCTAGATGTGTGTCGAGTCTGGAGCAATCTAGCCAGTGAGGAACTCCCCCCCCCCCATATTCAGTCTAAGGAGGTATCTGGGATCCAGGGTTGGGGCGATTACAGGACCAAGGTAATCTATTATGATTATGATTACTTGAGAATACTGTGATTATGATTACATTCATTCTGAATTTAATCGATTACAATTACATTGTAAAGCAATCATGATTACAATGTATATAACACAAACATGAATGTTATTCATCATCAATATTCATCAAGTTACATGTATAATACCGATATAAGTATACTACAGTGTTTACATGTTGCTTTGTAAGAACAAGATGCACTTACTGGTACGTTCTTGAAATGAAAACATACAAGAGACTGATGCCATTGTACGACGTTAATTTGTTTTAATAGTTTTGAGATCAATATTCACCAAAGAGCAAAGGAGTAAGTAATTCATTCGCCATGAATGCAGGTATTTATAGAGTGAGCTGAGATTACTGCAAACCGAGATTAGTGCAAACAATATCAATGGAATTGTTTGAATATTTGGGAAATATATATTTAGTAACGAAATGCATCATATGTGACATGACTATAGCCAGGTAAGGTTTATATAATATATAGGATAATTAGAATATAGTTAAACCCCCAACTCTGACCACCTCTGTAACCTGATGTAGCCTTGTTTATATTCACTAACGCATGCATTAATTTAATGGCTGTTTTTCATCAGGGTCATTTAGCGCTGTAGTTAAAACGACAGTGTCACAAAGAAGCCATGCATGATTGCTGGCTGTGTGACTAACCTGGGCTTAACCATGTGAAAACAACACGAGTTAATCTGAACTGCCTGTTTATATGACTTATAATGGCGGCAACATCTGAAGCAGTGTTTCAACACATTGTTCTTTCATGTTCATAGAACAAATAAAATGACAAATCATCATGTGTATAAATATGTCGGCAGTCTGTCAACGGGTAAAAAGTGAGCTCCGGTGGCCTAGCGGTTAAGCACCCGGCACTTGGTGCCAACGGTCACAGGTTCTAACCCCCCCCCGCTAGAGGTCGAAACTTTTCCAGGGATTAATTTCTCGGCTCACAACATCGTGGGTGGCTGACCACGTTAAATGGCGCTGCCGTCTCCACTGAATTATTTAAAATAAAGGGGGACGTTAAAAACCCCCTGAGGACGTAAAATACTCTGGCAGTGACCACCCTCAGGGTATTTCGGCTCTATCTTTCTGTACTGCTCCCCTGTGAGTGGTGGGGGGCAGGAGATTTCTCAACCACTCCAACATAGAGGCTGTGCTGATTAAGAGACAGCCTGGGGATTCTCCCTGAACAACAAAACAAACAAATGGGCAAATCAGTTCGAGTGTTAACTTTTGCCTTACATACCAAACCATATCTCTGGCATGATATGACACACGGTAAATAATCAAACACTGCGTGTAATAGTGAAAATAATCGCTGATTATGATTACATTTATAATGTAATCACTTATGATTACATTGTATCTGGAAATTATGATTGGGATTATTTCACTTAATATCGTGTAATCGATTACAATCGATTACATTGGATTACCGATTATGATTACCCCATGCCTGCTGGGATCCATACAACTCTTTTCTTTGGTCAGTTTCTCGTGTTTTTTCTCTATTTAATAACATGAGATTAACCACAACATTGCACAATTTCAGACAGACCTGGGGCAGATACATTTCAATCGTAATTAGATAAGTTACGGTTAGATTGAAATGTGCTCGGATACAGTTAGTTACCTATCTAGATACACGATTTAACTGAGTAATCAGTTAATGAGTTGGTCATGTTTTGGATTATGACAAATACAGAGTGTTAAAACTTTGTCTGAATATTCGTGAATAGTAAAGAAACTCATGATATGGAAGTATATTATGTCTTCAGTCCAAATAATCGGCAGCCAAGCACCCCCACATTATATATACGCTTCCGCAGTATAATGGACCGTGTTATAACAGAGCCATAATATAATACAATAACAAAGTTGGAAATCTGTGAAGCTAAACAAATCCTGGGTCTGGAGTAGCTATCCTAGTTGACTTTACTCAGAGAATGATCCTGACTGGATATATTGTCAATTCTAAGCCTATTATAGTTACACTTTGTGGGTAGGAGATCACGATTGATATAGGTTATAAAGAGAGATAAATGATTCTGGTTAATATGGATCAATTATAAGCTATTATTTATCTGATACAGACTGGGAATACTACCTGTCATCCATGCTTATCGATACAAGGACCCTGATTGGCTTGGCCAGGACAGAAGGAGCCAATCAGAAATTATTTCCTAGACCGTCAAGGATACTATCACTGCAGGTAGGCAAATTTTCAATAAGTTGTTTTAGTCTGTTCTACATCCGACATTCTCAAGTTCTCCAGTAGGACTGATAGCAACTGTGATGAAGCATGATATGGTCTCATGTGTAGGTAGCGTGTATACATTCGGCTAAATCGTGCCCGTTTCGGCATCCAGTCAGCGTTCCATCTGGTCTACATGATCTGATTTACAGTGCATAAACATGATTAGCGAAATCTTAATACAAAATGTCGAATAGTTCACAACTTATCATTGAACAAATATTTAATAATAATAATAGTGATGAAAATAATCTACATTTAATAAAGTGCCATACAAATGGATGGTTCATGATACCCTATAACATGTATGTCAAACCCAATAAGAAATTTGAATCTTTCCTTTTACCACTATTTGGCCTACTCTAAATACCGTATTATTCATTAGTCCTTATTCTTGTGGTCAGCTGAGCCAAATACAATTTCCCACATTTAACAGTTGTGCCATCACATTAGTCGGAACAAGTTATAAGGCGTGTAAACGTTTTTAGGATTCGTCAGTAGGCACATTTGTATAGATTTTAAAATGTCTTAATATTATGGCGTATGTCTTCTGTCCAGAATAGAACAGTTCCCAAGAATTGATGTGTACATTTCAGTGTGTGTTTTGTCTTCCATACACTAAGCTATTTCTTATTATTATGCACTGTGAAAGACCACTGGACATGGAAATTAGTTTACTTTAAATATTTTGGTTAATAGCATTTTAAACTTTTCTTTGGGGTTAGCTACACGCTCCCTACCCGCAAACTGCTGGGGTAAGGCTGGACTGGTGGTAAGTTTAATAATAATAATAATAATAATAATAATGACATTAATATTGTCTCGTTACCAGTAGGAATCATTCAAAAGCACCCCATCTCTCACTGGTTTAGTCCCTAAACATAGGAGTTATGAACCAGTCGGTGTATCCTCTCCTGTGGGTCTTTGTGATACATTTCATGGCCTTGATTACTTTATACAATAATAGTTTTCCTAACTTTACTGTCGTTTTAGGATAATGTGTTAAGCCAGCTACAGGAACTTTTATCAGAGTTACCCACAGATGATGTTGATAAATGTACAAAGTACTTTACGATGTCTGCCTTGAAGGATAAACCTAGATATAAACAGGATAAGGTATGGCATAAAAGACCCCCCCCACATCATTATATAAAATATTACCATTTTGTATTCCATATATTGGTACCTTTTCCCAAATTGTTAAACTATACATACATTTGCTCCTAATTAGATATATGCACACATGTGCACATACACACACACACACAGAGAGAGAGAGAGAGAGAGAGAATGTGTGTTTGTGTGATCATCCATTTGAAATTTGCATGACACACACACACAGAGAGAGAGAGAGAGAGAGAGAGAGAGAAAGAATGTGTATGTGATCATCCATTTGAAATTTCCATCACATATAAACACTGTGATTTCTATCTTTTAACAGGTAATTAAGTATTATTCACATTTGAATATCTTATTTTGTTATGGTATAATTTGCTACTCATAAAAATTACCAACCCTTGGGAAAGTAGTAGCCTTGTTCATTCATACAACTGCAATACTTGTCATAAATCTCGGCAAGGAAAAGTACACCCAAAATGTTGGAAAACGTCATTCAGGAATCACGATTGAAATAAACAAATTAACTCAATTTCAGATAAACATAAAACTGAAATGATGGAAGTTTTTACCCTTTTTTTGTAAGATTCAATTTTTATTATTATTATAGCGCAGGATAACACCATTTTAATTGTATATCTTTTCTTTTACCTCTTCAAGTAGACAATGATGTGGACCTTCGATGATAACGATTTTCTCCAGCTGGAGCCAGTAACCAATGATGAGGCAGATCACAATTGCCAACTGCGTGTCCTTCTTGCATTGGAAGGTCATTCTCAGGTAGATTTTTTTATGTGGCAATTTCACTGCTCTGTCTCAGCTGGGCCTAACGTGGGCCTAACGTGGACCTGGGTTTGTTGGCAAACATTATATAACATCAGGCAATATGATTTAGCTTCAGTGTTCTTATCTGATAATCGTTGTTTATCTTTTGGGGTTTATATTTAAGTTACTGAGCTACACCTTTTGTCATGTTATATCTCTTCTGCCTGATGATTTATTATTTGAAGGTTGTTGCATGCTTGTTTTCTAGGTTTTTTAGCTTCAATTATAATATCACAAACTTTATTCAACATCAACCGATTCTGAGTTTTATGTGTTACATTGTCTAATTGTGATAAGATGCTAGGCTCTTGTCATGTTTTTCATTAGATATTTGGACAACTGTGCCATAATTTGAATTAACTTATAATTACTCCCATCTTATTAGCTGTAATTGTGTGCCGGGTTAGGATAGATAGAGAGAGAGAGAGAGAGAGGAATAAGTGCTAAGATGTCTTGGTACTTAGAAACAGGCATTAAATACACACAAACTCCTTATTGGATAATGTTCAATAGAAGTAGTGTATTATATGACTGACAGACTTAGAAATTATTTTGTAATTTTCTAGTCAATATGGTAGAACATACACAATGCTATTTATTTTTATTGGGATAATTATTTGTGTCCAATATTTCTGCTTGAAGTAATATTTTTTGCAAATGTTGCCTGGTATCTTAGAAATCTTAACTTCATGATACACTAAAAATTCTACATTTAGAAATCTGAGCTTCATGATACACAAACATTTCTACATTTGAAAACCTTAACTTCATGATACACTAACATTTCTAGATTTATGCATGTTTTTGTTATGGAAAAATGGTATGTGTTTTTATTAGAAAATATCATGCATTATTTTTGCTATGATGATGTAGTCACCTTGATCTAATACTGTTTAGAATTTATCCTTGGAATTAGACCATAGTACTTAAATATAGGTAGTCTGTTAAGGCAACTTCTGGTGCTGAAAATATACCTGCAGAAAGTTTGGAAAGAAACCTGTCTTAAGTCTTCTAATACAAATGGTAACAATAATAACAATGCTGAGTGATGTTTTATGGCCACTTTTGTGCACATGTTAGGCTAAATGGACTGAGTGACCTCCAAAGGTAATAAAGCAAAGTCAAACATGAAACACCCTTCAAATAGGCCCATACTGAGATTCAAACTGAGGTGGTAGTGATCTGTGGTCCAACACATTACCAATTAGACCATGGAGGCGTCCTAATGAAATTGTAAAACTTGTCTATATTATGATCAGTCAACAGAATTAAATTCAACTTCTGACCATAAACAAAAAACAGTTTAGCAAAAAGGTGTTTTTATCCAGCTGGTTGTGTTTTAAATGTTTCTGGTATTTTTCTATTGATGTATTTCAATGGAAGGTTTTGAAACAGTCTTCTATCCAATCCGATTCATTAATGTAACTAATGTTCATCAGATATAACTGGACAATCAATTACTTGAATTCGGTATAAAGTCCACATCATTATTGACATACAGAAGCACAATAATAGGATTGAACATCTAACGTAATAAGCAAAATCCAATTTAAAAATATGTACATTTGTTTGCAAGGGAATTAATAACAACAGTGGCCTCGTTATGTTTCAGTTGTTATCTCATTCTGTACAAATGGTGGAGAGAGATGGGCTCCAGTTACTAAGGCGCATGTACGAGCTGTGTAACAATGATGTAAAGACCGTCAGGCAGATCGCACGTATTTTGGCACATCTCACTCAGTACGGGGCATTACACTGTGATATTGCGGAAAGTGGTAGGCACAATGATGGTCTAATCTAAGCCTTAAATTATTTTTCTCTGCATCAGATGTATATCATATTTTCCATACTGTACAACCGTTTACCAATCATAACTGATATACCACTTACATGGTAGGGAATTGCATGTGTTTATTATCCTATTTTCAAGTGTTATTCCAGTGATTTCCGGACAGTTTTAACACCTTCTACTATGTAATATTTAATGATAACAGAAAAATATATTCCTGGTGCTGTACAGATGAAATACATTACCTTAAATCGAAGTCAGCATTCTGGCTTAATCTCACAGAATAATGACAGCATTTTCGTAGTGGAGTTGGTAGTATCCTGCGCTGCTTTGTATCACAGGGTTACTTTTATCCGAGAAATATTTCATCTTATCCCATTTTTCCCTCAGTCTTACATTATGGGTGTGCGACCTGTGCCAAGGCTAAAGAAGCAACTGCAAATGATTGCATTCTCAGCCACTCAAACAATAATGTTTTACTGAAATGCTCTGAAACTTTGCTGAACTCTTCAGTCTTAATATAATATAATAATAATAACGGCCAAAATGGCCGTTTTTTAACGCGGCTGGCAACCTCAAACGAGGGAGACACATATGGTCTGTAAATTATAGCTTCCCCACGGAGACTAAGTCTAAATAAATTTAGAATATATGGCATGTTCGGTTGACGAAAACCTTGCCAGTTGCCTGGTTGGATGAAAAACTCCTCCTACTGTAGTGCCACGGCCGAGGTGCGAACCCGCGACCTCCCACGCAGAACGACCCTAGCCATATGTAAATAGTCTCACACTCTACCCACGAGGCCACGTATCTGACCACAACATTTTACTTATGATCCACTCCAATCAGAAAATGCAACTTGTTTACTAGAACTGGTATTCAACGGGACTTCACTGAACGTGTAATTTGGATGATGATCACTTTGATGATGATCATTTTGTCGTACCATTTTAGGTGATCTTGCTGTGCAAGTAATGAAAGCCATTTTCCCTAAATGGCGGGTTAGGAAAGTTATCGACATTTTAAACCTTTGCCGTTGTTGGGCATCTTTTAACACGGTACGGTTATTATAATTATTCAGCTGGTTCATGTATAATGTGATCCATAGAAATTTTAGATCCGACGTTAAGCAAAGTTATGACAATATGCCACTTATTGTCCGAAACAACTTGCGTTTGAATACAAATTTGAAAACGGTAAAATATAGAAATATGAATTATAGACAGGAAAATGTTGTACCTTATATATTAGGTTGTCATATCACTTCTAAATCTCAAAATATAAACATGTCATAATTTTAATTGCGGTAATTAATTATATATGAGGTTAGTTGATTTTTCTAATATGATGATGACGATTGATGTGTTACGGCCACTTTTGTGCACAAGGTAGGCTAAATGGGTAATGAAGCGAAGTCGGAGATGAAACACCCTTCAGATATGTCCATGCCGAGGTTCGAACTCGGGTGGTAGTGATCTGTGGTCCAACACGCTACCAACTAGGCCACGGAGGCGCCCTTCTAATATGATATAAGTAAGTCGGCTATTCCAAACTAAAGTTTTCATGTTTTCTTCCAGGTTGGGTGACCATCTTTGCTGACTGGATCAATTCTAATGATTTTCCACTTTCTGTCTACGCTACCAAAGCACTGGCCAATCTGGATCAGGACTCTTATGGACAGTGGCTATATCCAGATTCCATTTATCTCTATTATCCATGTTTCCGAACTAGGTAAGTGTCTGCCATGGTTCAGTTCTGGATTAAAGGTTAAAACTGGTCAACCTACATCAATTATATTCCACAAGTTTTCCACAAGTTTTGAACGAGAGTATTTGTTTGTATTAGAATTGTCACATTACTTTGATTGGTATTCTTACAAATTTGCCCCAACTCTGAGGAGGAGGTTGTCATGTCTTGTTGTTAAAACTGTCCTATCAGATAAAGACTGCCACTGTTCACAAAATATTTACACCAGGCATCCCATTTATGCTGATGTGGTGTTTATTCATGGCCTTCTGGGTGGACCCTTCCGAACCTGGCGTCAAAATGACTGTATGAGACCCGAGAGGAGGAGATCGAGTAACAAAACTTCAGCCGAAGCCAGAAAGAATGACAACAACAAAGTTATGGACATTGATCCCAGCAGTGAATCCGAGTCACTGAATGAAAAGATACAGAATGAAATGCCTTATACCATGTGTTGGCCTCAGGTAGGTGATGATGATGATGTTGATGTGTAGATTTAGCTAATGGCCATTACTGATACAGGAGCTATTCACTGAGTGAAGTTAAAGATCAGAATTAAAATTCATAGAAATTAAAATTTTTAATACGTTAGATTTAGTGGTTAAATTAACATAAAACTATTGTGTATCGCAGAAATCATTCAGCAATGTTTTATCAGAGACTATCCTAAACCAATTTTTAGCAAACATAACATTTCAGTTAGACACAAAGTTGGCATTTAAGAGCAAACAGTGGCCTTATTCTAATTAATTAATTAAGCTTATTAAGGTACGTTCAGTGATGCACGTAATTGTTTTTACTTTTGTGATAATGTTCTGGAAGAAAAGAGAATTTTTGTTGTGTAATTAAGGGTTACGGTTGGCCACAGATCTATAACACCTGGGTTCAAACCCCAGCCGGCCTATATCAGAAGGGTGTTTCATCTTTCACTTTGCCTCATTGGCTGTGGAGGTCC
This sequence comes from Paralvinella palmiformis, assembly GCA_025642065.1. Taxonomy (NCBI): domain Eukaryota; kingdom Metazoa; phylum Annelida; class Polychaeta; order Terebellida; family Alvinellidae; genus Paralvinella; species Paralvinella palmiformis. The sequence goes on from JAODUP010000091.1 coordinate 219,056, forward strand.
CTCGGTACATTCAGCCCATCGCGTGCACAAAGCAGCTGTAAAACAGCAACAGTTACATTTACCTTTTTGTTTAATTAAAGCCTAAGTCAACGTTAACGTAATATATCAGTGCCTAGTATTATAAATTACGCAACTTTCTGTTCCATAATATTATTATTATCACTCAATATTATACTAAATGTTTATAATTGTTTAACGTTCCCTTTACTAGGATTGGCTGGCCGAGGATCATCCAAACCTGCGTATTTTGACCGTTGACTACGAAACCTACCTCAGTGAGTGGACGCCGAAATGTCCATATGAAAATGAAAGGTGAACTTTCAATTAATTATGACAGCCTGAAATTAGTATTTTTGTCACGTTCTACTAGAACTTCTGAAAATATCAGTTTTGACTCCCGACTAAAATTTTAGAGCGTATCTGTTTTTGTCATTTTCAGGAGGACTTTATTGACGAGGAGTAAGGAATTTTTGGAAAAGCTTCGAGCATCTGGTTTAGGAGACAGACCCATTATTTGGGTGGCACATTCAATGGGAGGTGAGCACTGATTAGTGCAAAGAAAAATATCTTTATTCACCTATTTATTGTCAGGTTTAAAGTTCTAAACCAGGTCCAAGCTATTCTATGAACTTTATCTTCTAGTTAGGGTTACGCGCATTATTTGTTTATACTTAATGTCCCCTGATGAGGACCTATGCAATATGCCAACTTCATCAACTCCCCAGGGAGTATATTGTTTCTATCTATCAATTATGGGTTTCCATAATAAAACATCAGTTAGCCCAACAGTGAGCATGTTAAAGTTTAGTAATCTTTGGCAACTTGGAGCTGACAACTTGCCAATTCTAATCCATACCTTTGTCACACAGCCATCATGATTGACAGTTATCTTATACTTTATGAGATCTTTGTTATACTTTTGTTTATGCCAATAACCCCACTGTGTATTAACATCAGTCTATCAATACTGAGAAGCAATTATTTGTTTAAAAACAAAATGTTTGCCAAATTTGAGTAGTAATGTTAATTTTATTTGATCGTATATACAATAGTGTTACAATGTATGTATATTACATACTGTAATTTCTGTGCAGACACCATCAGGCTGAGCGACGAGTGGAAAAGGTTATATGAGGAGGCACAGTTGCCCAAACAGTTACACATTCACTTTCTATGTCCGCTGTCCAAGCATCTGTTAAGAGCAATAAATATTATAATATCTGATACATTATATGTAATTCACAAAATACTTTATTAATTTGTGTTTGCAAGAGTAATTTTATTCTCAGATTAGTCTGTTGTCCTGGGTATATTTTGGTTTTATTTGTGCTTGTTTAAGGATCTTTCAAATTTCGTTGAAGTTTTTATTGGCTTTCAGTATTATACATTATTTATGCATACTGTGACATATTACAATGTATATTTGATTCAAGCGCTATTATTACAACATAAATGTGGAAAATAATTGATATGTGAACGTGAACCTAATTTGAAGTTACTTGGATGAGTGTATTTAATAAATCCATTTTATTTGGTGATATCTTGATGTAAGCCGCATTTTTTATTCGTCATATCTGAGTAAACAAACAAATAAGTTTGATAATGTATCTGTTTTGGCCTTAGGTTTGTTGGTAAAGCAGATGTTACTTCTTGCCAGTGAGGACCAGTCCATGTCTGATATATTACGCCAGACGAAGGGTATCGTATTCTATAGTGTACCACACAGAGGCTCGCCATTATCCGTCTATATGAGTCGTACAAAATATCTTCTCTACCCATCTGCCGAAGTAAAACTTCTGTATCAGGGTAAGATGATGCATTCTCGTTAACTTCAAATGAAAACCTTCAAAATGTGTACTGGCTGGCTTACCTCTAAATAACTACAGTGCATTCCATGTTTTACAAGGACAATAATTGTGTTTTGGGGTTTATTAAAGGGGTAAAGATTCTGTAGTGTACACTCCCGATATGGTTGATAGCTCATTGCCTAGTGTGTTAAGCTAGAACATGAGTGATTCTGGCTTCAAATCCAACCAAACTTCCTACTGAGTACATAACATTTGACTGGCTAGGTTTCACAGTATGACTACTTGTTTGAATCAGATGTAGTTTTGAGAGTAACGTATCCAAGGGGATTCATGATTAATCTATTTACCACAACAGGTTATTTCCAGTGGGACTGTTAGTGCTATTTCTAGTTGGACTGAACTATAAATTCTTGTTTTACTGTCATGGTTTGTATTTGGCAAGCTATTGCAATGATAATGCAAATTTGTCCAGAACACTGCTTCTAAAATGGTGTCTTATAAGCAAAGGTGTTTTGCACATACACACACACAAAACTCAGATATCCAGTTCAATGAACATATATATTAGTATACTTGAATGAGTAAAGATGACACTGTATATTGTATTCTGACAAAACTCCAGTATTTTCAAAATGTTGTTGCCTTGCATTATCACATGTCTCAGTAGAAGTAGACGTAGAACTGACTACAATTAATACATCAAATTCTCTTACTGGGTTCATAAACTAGATTACTGGAAATGAAAGTTTTTTCACCTCTGTTCTGCTACTGCATAACACTTTCTGCTTCACTGCATGCTGCTCATTTACATACATACATTAGATGCGTGAAAAAAACTCCATGTGCATGTCATTGCTAAAACTTATGTACGCCATTCCACAAAACTTGCCTAATAGCACAGACATTAATCCTGATTCTTTCTTCGTGTAGTTCTGTGGGCCAGTTACTTATTTACATCGCATGCACATTTTTATACGTCACTTGAGTAGCCAATTAACAACTGCTGGGAATTAATCCGGCCCTGTTAGCCAGTTTTGTATGTACAAACCTACCAAGGATTACCATGGGTTAAACCTAATTTTGGGTGAAAAATAACTAAAACATGTCGATCCATCATTCTCTGTCAAGGAAAAACCGATGAGACTGCTTTGTTAACAACATCCCGAGGCAGTGTTAAGATATTGCTTATATTAAGGATTCCATCCCACTAATTGTTTATTCTGTCTGAGTATGTAACTAGGCAGTTAATTGCGATAAGCTGTATTGACAAATACTATACCTTGTACAAGTACTTATGTATTGGTGCTTTCATAGAAGCTTTGAAGGACAACTATTTACATTGGTTTTTAATCAACATGACTATATTGTTATAATTACTCAGGAAATGCGTTGTGTTGTTCATTGCTTGTGAATCACATAATGAAATAGTGCATTATTATTATGATTAATATTGATATTGTTTTATATTGATTATGTTAATACATCATCAAGTTTGTTTTTTTTGATGCCGAGATGATTCACTTATTATGTTCTTTATCATCAACATTCTAGGATCCAAAGTGCTGTTGGACTTACACAAGAAATTTAAAACTCTGATAATGTCCAAACATATTCCACTCCTGAGCTTTGGTGAAGGATCTAAAACAAATTTGCCATTCAATATTCGGGCAATGTTTGTACCTGCAGAATCATCAGGTTAGACTTCAATATTCTCCTCAGCTGATAATCTTATAGTTGATGATCACAATATTATGGCGGTGTTGCTTCTAGGACATGGTTTTGGACACGATATTTTAACGTATGGCGCAAAATAAAAAAATCCCTGGGCACCACATGGCACAGACTAAAATCCCATGACGCAATATTGTAAGTGTTGTGCACATTAACGGTCTCCCCCATTACATTAGCTTTAATAATGACATACCAGACTGCTGAATGCGAGCATGGATTTAATTGCCAAAACGCCATCAAGACAAGTCATCGTAATAAATGAAAAGAAAAACAATTCAATGTGTTGATGACAATTAAAACATCCAAATATTCTGTGGCTGACTTTGACTACGGCGTTAGTTATAAATATGTGGAAGGAGAAGAAAGCCCATAGAATATATAAAAACATGTCTTATAAATAGAATACTGAAGCATTTCTGTAGTCTTGCTTTTCATGTAACAGATATAATTAAGTAAGTGGTAGGCATACATTTAATTTTGCTTGCACTGTCAGGGCTCTACAGTAAGTCACACTTAATATTTGTTTGTCCGGGAAAAAAAATCACACGTCCGAGAACTGGCGATGTTGACTTACAAGTTTTGCAGAACATTTCATCGGCTGCCTCATCATGAAACAGCCCCAGAAATTAAAATGTCCCTTTGCAGTTTTCTTTTCTGGAATTATGGACAACCAAGCATGTGGTTTTACTTGTCCGATTGCGTAGTTTGGTTGTGCCGGACAGGTGGACAACCGTTAATGTCGAGCCCTGACTGTAAAGCTATGCCTATAAATACCTCAAATAGGATGCAAATGTCATAATTTTCAGATCAAACATTTCCTGGGGGGTATGCATTCATACCCCTAATTGGCTTTTATGCCAAGTGCCCATGTTACATTAAAATCTCCCACGTTTTTAAAACCTATGGGGGAACTCTCCCACATTGGCTAGAATCTAGAAGCAACACTGTTATAGTACACCATCGCAAGGATGTCATTTCAAATTTTGTATTATTTCATTTTGTTGTTTTTACTAAATTTTGTTAGATCTGTCCAGTTAGCTGTTGTAAATTTTTGGGGTTAGATTGATATATTGTTCAATAGAAATGCACCCTCCTATGACATAATTATTTTTACAATATTTACTCCATGTATAATTTTAATAAATCAGTGATAATGTCAAACAAAAGTGTTAATAAATTAATACTGAATAATCGTTTTGGAAAATTATCAGGTAGTAATAGTAGTAAATTTATTTGATATTATACACAATAATATTATATATATATATATTCACATTAAATATTATTATAATATACCACCGGGCTAACAGACAACCAATAAGGTATAAACTCCAGTGAAAAATAATATATGAGAGTGGCATATGAGCAGGTGTAGTTGCCCAAACGATTAAACATTTTAGCTGTCCATGCCTGCCATCGATGTGTGCTGATCCAACTGTTAAATTAGTGTAATATATAATAAATGTGCTCCACTTAAAACCTGGTCATTAATTGTTTATGAGAAAATATTTTACAGATCTACCTTAAGCTTTAAAACAAAAAGTGACCGACTATAAGAGTATCATAGGGATTTAGGCCGAAGGGAACATTTTCATTTATTGTCTGCTGGTCAGTTGTAGTAAGCTAGATCAACATGTATCATAATTATATATATATATATGTAATCGGTCTTGATTTCATATTAGATCTAAGTAGATTTTTATAGCAAATTGATCAAACTGCCCATTAATATTTTATCTATAAATATGTGATAATGATCAGTGCAGTGCTAATTTGACTCCCCAGGTGGCAGCACATGACTAAGCACTACATCATTTATGTTTGATATAGAAGGCATTTTAAATGTAAATAAAATATGAAAATAATCGGGGTACAGATTAATGTACGCTATTCATTACCCACAATATGATCAGGTTATGATTGTTGCATGTATAAGTAATGCATACACATGGCCCATTTAGTCTACCATGTGCACAAAAGTGGCCGTAAAACATCAGTCATCATCATAAGTAATGCATATACAATAAGACAGTTGTTTGACAATAATAGTCTTACTGTCATCATCAAGATATAAGTTTTATTTTAATGGTGTAGCTTTGATGCAGGGCGGTTTTTTGTTTACTCACAAGTGCTTTCCCAGATAATTTGCTGCTATGGTGCTTCTATACATTGTTTGTTCGCCAATATGTGTGAATTAAAATTATTGAATTATTTTTAATCTTGACAATCTTCCTTCCAACAGAATGGCTGTCTTAAGCAAAGTTCAGAAGGTTTTTATTATTATTGTGTTTTGGCTTCGAAACAATTTCAGTAAAACCTGTTTTAATGCATCTATATATCCATTTCATCTTGGCCTTATATTAAGGCAGGTTCTGGTTTTTATGATGGGTGCTTTGCTAAAATTGGAAGGACCAATGCTAATGGTTTTAAAACCGGTGCTGTTATAAGCCAGGTGGTTGTATGGACAGGTTATAGGGTGTTGTGACTTTAGGTTATTTGAAATAGCTCAAAACTTTATTTTTAAAATCATTATGCTACTTCAGTTTCATAAAACGCTAATATGTTCCCTGAGAATTACCACAAATATATTGTTAAAGGTATCCATATATCCATATTGTTGATCAGTTGATCCTTTTTTCAATTTGGTTAATTGTGAGTCATCTATATCATAGTCATTGTCTTTGCAGATCCAGGTTTTGGCGAGTTCCATCTCATGAAGGATCACAATCATCTGACTATCTGTAAACCAATCAGCAAACAGACGATGTTGTACCAACAGACTCTCAACTTTATCACTCATTGTATACCACACTGTAGCGAAGAAGAGATCCCATGTGATAACTGACAGCAAAACCACATCTTTACTGATAAGCCGAGTATTGACCTGAATAGATGATCATGACATTCATTAATCAACCTGATATATATATATATATATATATATATGTGTGTGTGTGTGAAAAGACTATAGTACAGAAAATCATGAATACAGCCTCTGAACAATTCATCAGGGACTGATCCAGAATTGAACCTTTTATGGAATATGGTTGTCTGGTCAAAACTGATTTATTTTGTGTCAATCTAGCAGATCGATAATGTGAGGTGTTTTTTTGACATTTGCCAAGTTGTCTCCTAAACTGTTTGGATAAAGCATCTTGATGGCTCCATTTTGGTTCAGTAGATGCAATCCAGATTTTTATTCACCGAGTTGGCTTTATATGACGTCCAAAGTAGGTTGCTTTGCTTCGTTTAAAATCAGTCTTTTTTTAGACCAAGTTTGCTGTAAGAGTGCGATGATTTTATTGAATTTTAAAATTACAACAAAATGATTAGGATATAGTTTGATATATACGTATTTTCTAGTTCATGTGTTACAATATACAGTTATGTATTTGAATAGTTTTAAGTGAGGACCAACATTAAGTGATGTTATGATAATAAAAATATATAAAGCCTAGAGTTTGTTGTATTTGTAAAAGAACATTAATCAGTTGAAAGCTTGTATCACACGAAGATCAAATTAGTTTCTTCAAAATAGTGCAGCACTCCTACCCAGCCATCTTTTCACACCCAGTCAGTCTCTCCTTAATACACACACACATAGAGAGAGAGAGAGAGGGAGAAAGAGTAGTCTTTTAGAGGTCAGAGTTGAGATTCATTGCTAATATTACAAGTTTGGCAAATGTCGTTGAGACTCCTCGCACCTTGGTCCACTCGTCCATGGATGGCTACCGGGTTAGTTATTTAGGCACAAGATATCATATGAAAAAGATGTTTTCTGCTGAAACAAACTCTATGTTGTAAACCGCAGTAGAGGATGAGGAGCTGAAGAATTGTTAAAATAAGCAGTCAAAATAAAGTTGGTATATTGGTAGATGAAGACTAAGACTCACTTTAGTAACATAGATTGCCTCGTCAGGAAATATTTATGATGAACATCGTTTACTGATGAATTGGAACTATATATATATATATATAAAATATATTTCTATATAAAAAATAAATAAATGTAACTAACACTCTTCTGTATTTTTTCCCTTCAATGTTTCACCCTAGTTGAAAATTGCCAAGTCATAATGGTACAGCGATAGAATGATAGTGCAGAAACTCTGAGGTACTTGTTTCAAATCCACTAGCTGAGGGACCGTTTGCTTGTTAGAAACAAACAACTGGTTGTGTAAGGTGATGGGCCATATACAGCTAGAACGCTACCAGCCGAGTTGATTATTGCACCAGATTGCAGAATTCCAAACAAATGGGAATTGCAAATGTATTAGCTTTTTGTTCCAATTAAACACAGAAGAATTGTCACAGGAATTGTGAATGGGTTGACTTTCTACTCCGACTAATTTAAATATTTAATACATTTTATTTAGTTACAGGACGAGGAATGGTGCAGATTGAGAATTATTTTAAAAAATGACATTAATCTAGCTAATGGAATTTTTTATAATATAGTTGGGATCAAACATACCGTATTGTCTGGTGATTTGAAAAGTTTATTGTCCCTAATCTCAGCACAACAGTGGGAGGCATAACACACGAAAACGAGCATCAGGCGTTCAAAATATCATCCAGATATGCCACAATAGCGTTGACAATATGGTCCAAAGGCCTCGTCGCTCAAACATACATCTTACACACTTTTATCATCATGAGCACATCATCTGTTTGTTTACGCTCATTCATCATCCACCAAAGGGATGACACAGAGTGAACAGATCTTGGCAATAATTATATTCGAATGAAGTTTTTAAAGAGATCCTTTCATCGTTAGCCTCCCAATCAGTCAGTAATGGCCAACATTATATAAAAAGAAGTTTCCAGTCAATGCCCAGTCTGAATGTGTATTAGAATTTTCAGTTTGTGTAAACTTTAATGACTTGCCATTGTGGGTGTGGAGATTTTTGTTGTTGTAAAGGTACTTCAGGAAAATAGTGTCCTATAAAATTTATATCTTGGTAACTTTTCGCTTAGCTCTGATCTCACTCGCACAGATAAGGACGTTTTCTTGAATTGGCAAGTGCGTGTGTGTGCTTGCAGAAAGTGAAAAAGATACTGACGTGGAGAATTAAAAATTGTGAATATAAAATGTGGAAGATTCAACTGGGAACCAATGAGCTCCGGTGCCCTAGTGGTTAAGCACCCGACACCTGGTGCCAAAGGTCACATGTTCGATCCCAGCAAGAGGTCGAAACCTTTCCAGAGATTAATTTCTCGTCTCACAACATCGTAGGTGGCTGACAACGTTAAATGGCGCTGCCGTCTCCACTGAATTAATAGAAATAAAGGGGGACTTTAAAGATCCCCCGAGGACGTAAAACAATCTGGCAGTGACCACCCTCAGGGTATTTCAACTACATCTTTCCGTACTGCTCCCCTGTGAGTGGTGGGGGGGGGGGGGAGATTTCTCAACCACTCCAACATAGAGGCTGTGCTGAATAAGCGACAGCCTGGGGATTCTCCCGGAAAAACAAAACAAAAACGAAGCAACTGGGAACCAAAAATCCCAAGTGGAACTTTTATGCCATGATGTGCAACATCTCAGAAGTCACCAAGTTATTGTTTAATCAAACATCTGTACTCACTAAACGTAATCCAGTTGATTTGTTATCAATTGTAAACATATGTTTCTTCTGATGATTACGTATAGCGTTTTGAACAAGCTTTTCGGTATGAAAAAGCGCGTTTTATAAGTTTGGTATAGTAAATAAAAACACCCTTGAAAATCTGATACCATTTCGACCAACTAGTTTTCATTCTAACATTGAGGTCACCTTCAACTAATATTACATGCCTCAGGCTATGTCTAGATTCACATGCAGCAGACTGTGTCTGCCAGTTTTGTACCAAGTGACTTTACGGAGGTTATCCACAATTGAATGGTGTCAGCACTTTTGAGATTCCTTGTACCGAGTGAAAGATTGTTTTGTTTGTGACACAAATTGCTGAGAGGATGCCCAGACGATCAGGTTAGCGCAGTTTACTCGTGAATGAAACATCCCACCAATAGAGGTAGCATTTGGATTTGATCATATTTACATGCGGTATTGTAAATGTAGACCAGAGTTTACACACCGACAGCTGGAAAGCTCTGATTTATTTTAATGTTTCATCCCATTTTCAGGACGGTGAAGGGCCTACTGCCAGCGAGACATGTGTGCGTCAAAGCATAACTATCTGTATACACACACTGCTTTATATCTTGAATATGTCTTGCAAAAGCTTTCGAAATTTATCATAACAATTTATGGCTGGGAGTGGCAAATAAATATTTCTCGGTATGCATGTGTGTTCTTTATGGATTACGATAGGACAACAGGACAGAATAATTTTCAACATACAAAAATGGTTTATTTGATTTATACTTTGTCACCTATTTCTTATCAGTCATAAACCATCTATTTCACGTTCTCACAAGCTAAATATAGACAGCCTCTCTTAATTAACTATAATTATTCGTTGCTCCATCTAACAACAAACCCCATCTGGGTTTACTGTTAGAAGATAAACATAATTCTATGATGATAATTGATGTTTTACCACCACTTTAGGCACATGGTAGGCTAAATGGGCCGAGCGACCTCCAAAGGTAATGAAGCAAAGTCAAAAATTAAACACCCTTTAGATATGCTCAGACCTAGATTCGAACTTGTGTGGTAGTGACCTGTGGTCGAATGTGCTACCAACTAGACGATGGAGGCGCTCCTTGCCGTCTTCAGACACTGGCTCCGATACACACGTCAGTGAGCCACATCTCACCAAGGTCACACATCACTGACAAATGACACACAATTCAAATCTCATGCTTCACTGTACAACAATTTTTCTCTTTGTTCAAATACAGCTCCAATTGACCTACTTTGGCCAAGTTCCTTGTAGGTCACTCTTAGAAATTGTGTAAACAAGCCATATTTCTTTGTAAATTAGAAAGATATTTTCCCATCCTTCTTCACATTATGTGCGACTCGCTGAAAAATATACCTACCAATGTGCTACTTAGAAAATGTAAACATTATATGAATAGTCTGATTTCTTATGTTAGCGGTCCTGCACTGAGAACCCACTCGCTTCACAAATGTATGTGAAACCGTGACTAACAAAACATCTTTTAAATTATTTACACCAACTGCAACATTTCGTTCAATAAATGAAACTGTCCGACATTCTCAAATGAATTACATTCATTTTAGCCATTAAATAAATACCAGATTTTTGGTGACAAACTTTTCACATTCCTGGTGATTGACTCATCTTTGTTTTATGGCTGATAGCCAGTCGGGTTTGACTTTGAGACTTTATTTCTTGCCAAAATGCTTCGAGACTATAAAGCACATCAAAAGAGTGATACTTTGTAGTTTGTTAACACATCAGAAATAACATATAAGAACTACATCTTACAGGGCTGCCAGGTTTTGGACGCGAGCGGCGAAGCCATGTTTTACAACCGCATCCAAAATACCACGATCTGAACACCTTAAAAGTTGAAATAAATCAAACACCCTACCCCCCTCAAAATATTATGCCTAAAAACTTTTTTTGTGAGACGAATTACCAAAAAAACATTGATCAACATCAATGCATGGTGTCAACTGATGTTTACTTAAGTGTTTGTGGGAAATCATACTTTTCCTTCAACTTGAAGCCTGAGGATAATATATCCAACTTGGATGAACTGTCAGAAGACCGCCTCATCCTCGGTGTTTTGGTAATTATTCTCGCAGCTTCTTTAACAGCCACAGGTAATTAGAATAGTTGGATCTGCACGCAATCAAACAGCCGAAATGCTTCAACAGCTTCATGCCCACTGTCCTAGATTTATGACAATTATCTATCTATCTATCTATCTATATATATTGATGGCTCCAATGAGTAGAAAGCACAAGAGACAAAAAGTATGCCAAGACAGTTATTACTTAAGATTACTAGTAAATATATGACAATATAACATTTATAAAAATACAATTTCCGCAATTAGCAACAATCAGAGCAAACTTTCAAACAGACCCGTTAATGCCAAATCTTCAAAATTTCTAGTTGGTCATGGGAGATTGAGACTATTACAAGATTGACAACCTATCTTCACAACACACACACACTTTACATGAATTTATATTTATATATAATAAACATGATCGGTTTATATTTTTACATAACATAAAGTCTGCTAGGTCCGAACTTTAAAGAATGTATTCATGAATAATATCAACATCACATCTCACACACATGGTTAAGTCTATGTAGACATTAGTGCATATTTGATATGTGTTGAAATGGTTCAGGGTCGATTTGGAGATCCAAAACAGGTTTTAGACAATATCCCGTCCAAAATATGTTTTCAACAGTTCAAAACCCCAACCTTCATATCTGATATGTAGTAATTATGTGGTAAGTCGAGGACAAGTTAAATGGTCAGAAGTAGAAATCTCTGCATAGACAGTACCTATTATATCTTCATGTGAACGTACACACACACACACCACTGGCACAAAGCAGTATTTGAAGTTTGGAATTAAATTGCAGTTTATAAGCTGGATTGACAATATAGCATTACCGACCTCGGCTTCACACCAACTTTTGACTTCACAGCTTTCAATCATACATTGATAATTACTCAGTCATCTCCCCCACACACACACACACACAACAAATAAACAGACTAATCCTGGATAGCTTTAATACTCTTGTAATGAACAGGTCACCATACCAGAGACAGATATGTCCAAGTTGTCAAGTGGTAATACACCAAATAAAGAATGATCCTTGTCTAAGTTGAGTGCAGCTTTTCACTAACCATCAATCAAAGATCATGTATATTTTACCGAGCTCTGTGTACAACTGCGTACTGATATAGGTATACTGTAGGTGCACTTAATAATAGATATCTATGTGACCTAGGCTAGACTGATGTACTTGTTTCTCGGATTTAAAAAATCACTACCTAGGATGAACTGTTCAGATGCATGTCATGCATAGAGATGTTGGTATAAATAACGACAATTTATATTTAATAAGGCACATTGTGCACGTATACACGATTTAAATAAAACTTAATACAAGACAGATATCTGTGTGCATGTAAGAATCATATCATATCAAAGTGATGTCTTGTCAGCGTAAGTCTTATAAACCCGTAGATCATTGTCTGTTATGACAGCTAGATGTCCATCATCGTAACACAGACTTATGGGACGAGATGATCTCATAGTGACCATCGTCTTAATGAAGAGCCCATCGGGACTAAACAACCCCACCCTGTAATTGTCAGTGTCTGCGACTAGAATGTTGTCCTGGCTGTCGACCGTGATGCCTCCTGGTGAGTTGAGCTGCTCCTCGACTCGTACCGACTTACCGGACGTGCCGGGTGTCTCCGAGCCGCCAAATTTGAACAGGAAGTGGCCTACGTCATCAAAAACACTAACAACACTGGACTTCCTCTCCGAGACGAGAATACGATTCTTGTGGTCCACAGCGACATACCAAGGCCAGTCAAACACGTCCGTGCCGAACCTCCGCAACAACTTACCATAAGGAGTGTACAGTCCTATGGCTGCCTCTTTCCTTGTGATATCGGCAACGATGTACCTCCCGTCTCGATTAATTGCTATACCACCTGGATGTTGGAATTTGTTCGTCTTCCAGGAGTTTATATATTCACCTTCAATGGTCAGGAAGCTGACTGTTCTGTCATTCCAGTCAGTAACGGCGATGCAATCACTGGCACCAACACATATCCCTCGTGGGGCTGCCAGACACGAACCACCCAGCACTGTTGCTGGTTGTCCCGGATCGGTCAGTGGGTATACCTGTAATCCTGATTTTCCAACAGCCGACGTGCTCAGGGCCACATGACCTGATGGCAGGAAGGCAACATCACACAACTGCGACAGCTTCTTCTTTGTGTCATCACGCGAACATTCAAAGAACAACTGGAGGGAGGATTTCTTCCCCGTACCGAAACCATTCTTCATCAGTCTGGTGAGAGTGTCCTGCGCACTTCCTCGTTTTGGCAGTGCTCCACCACCATTATAACCGGCTCCAGAATCCGGATGCAGGGAAACATCTGGAACTTTTTCAATGCCGTCATCCAAGTTAGGCTCCAGGAGACAGCCAGAATCAACGTTGGTGCACTTTAATTTATTATCATTGCAGTCAACCTTACAGGAATCCACATTTCCACTCGAGCAGTCACTTCTGTTATCGGACGCGCAAAGTAATTCTGGATCATCACAAATACTTTTAATGCTCAGTTTGTCGCCGTTCCTGTCCAGCGTTTTTTCAGTGATCTTTTCGCACGTGACTCCTTCGCTTGAAACCTTTCCGTTTGGGATATTTCCATTCAGATTCGGAATCTTCTCATCTGCCTTTCTTCCATTTGTGATTCTACCATTTGGCACATAGGACACATCAATACTACTAGTCCTGGATTCTACACTGGTGATACTAACAGCATCGATATTTTTCTTCCTTTGTCGTTTCTTTTTCTTCACCAACGAGTTCGTTCGGGATGACGCTTCAGATGAGGCCTCATCGAACGAGCTGAAGTTACGTCTTTTCGATGAATTGCTGCCCATGGTTCAACAGCGACAGAATCTGGTTGTGACTGGTGACCGGCTCCAGGCCAAATATGCATCCTTCTTGGACAACAAAGCTCCAGAAGAAGAGATAATGCTTCACCTGAAACAGTAGATTCATAGTTGATTATTTGACACTATATTAAACCAGCAGACTATTTGGGATAGCAGAGAATTATTTTACCTGAGTTTAAATTTAATATCGATATTTAATTTTTGATAATGGCCGAAATGGCAGTTTTTAATGTGGCTGGCAACCTCAAATGAGGAAGACTGGCTGGATGAAAAACTCCCCCTACTATAGTGCCACGGCCGAGATGCGAACCTACGACCTTCAGCACAGAATGACCATAGCCATAGGTAAACAGTCTCCAGCTCTACCCATGTGGCCAAAGATATACAGGGTTGACAGTTCCTACCACTTGCCGTTTTCTGCTGGCAGGGCAGAAATAGGTTTCAGCCATCATTTTGGCGGAAATGGTCCAGTAGACCATATATTTCAGTAAAAATTAGCAATTAATTACTTATTTCATTAGTTGTTCTGCTTGGTTGGCATCTCACTCCTAGCCTAAATCAAAGGACTGATCTTTGAAGATCTTCTGCTTCAAAGGAGGGAGCATTTTCAACCTTTCTACTTGTGCACAACAAACTCTAAAACCAACTTGGTGTGGCCAAGGCAGCAAAGTTGGTTCTCTGTTACAGGATGCTCAGAGGACATACAGACTGGGCCTTTTGAATTCAACATCATAGTGCACCTAATCAGACTGATTATACCGGCTTCTTTAATTTTTTTGGCTAAAAATTGCCATGCTTAATAGCAGTTGAATTGATAAATGGCAGTATACACTCGGTTTTGATGTTATGGCTTATCTATCAACTAAATAAACTTGATTGTGTTTTTCTGCAATTTCTCTCTTCTTGAAACCCTTATAAATCATCAACTAGCAATCCTTAAGAAGAATCCCACAATCTTACTATAAATTTAGAACTTCAACTGCTGAACCAGTAGCTGCACATATGATATGATATATATATATATTAGAAAACAAGAATAATGTACCCCATATATAGTTTTAAAACAACAGTGCATGCAATTCCAGTGAATTCATAAACAAAGAAATAACATAGCAAAACAAAGCATAAATTGATAATAAAGGTCTATATGCGAGGAGTGACAGAAATTTTTTAAATATTTATTCAAAGAAAGACGAGTTGCCATGAAAGAGTCTCTTTTTAGTGACCTACTTAGGAAAATTATAAACACAGTGACAACAGGCCTCGACTAGTCAGAGATATATTCACTATAATCATTGCAAATCTTCTGGAAATTATTTGAATACGTATTCGAGGACATACTTAGTTTCAGGCCAGTATTCGAATACGTGGCTGAATACTTAACAAACGACTTTGAATGCAAATACTGAATTGAACACCCAAAGGACAATAATCTGATGCCGACCATTACTAAATTAGTCATGCCTCATGACATATCTGACACACACTTAACAATAAAATTATATCATAGTCTATGAAACAGATCTAGACATGTCTGATGATGATTGATGTTTTACGGCCACTTTTGTGCACAAGGTAGGCTAAATGGGCCGAGCGACCTCCAAAGATAATGAGACGAAGCGAAAGACGAAACAACCTTCAGATATGCCCACGCCGGTATTCGAACACGTGTGGTAGTGATCTGTGGTCCAACACACTACCACTAGACCACGGAGGCGCCCCAGACATGTCTGATGCTGTCATAGTAAGAGTTAGATATATAAAGTAAACAAGGAAGTAGATCTAGTGTAAACAGTAACACTAACACACATCATAATAATAAATAATAATATGTGATATTTATTTAGCGCCCTATTCAGCCAGAAGCTGCTTTGAGGCGCTTTACAATATATTATTTACAATATTATTATCTAACTGACTCAGACCTGTTTCCTCACAGCAACTATCTCAACTCCCAAGGGAGTATAGATCTACAACGCATGCTGCCATGATTATAGGCGCAAAGCGTTACTCAAACACATACTGACATAGCCATCACATTTCAAAAAAATATTTAGAGTCTAGATCTAGACAGTTAAAAGAGTTGGTTAACTTAAGTTGCCTATAATATATTAGAGCTAGAAGTCTAGGTATTAGATCTAGAATTTACAGTAACCAAGTTACACAAGTAAGATGCTTAGATCTATGTGAAGACTCAGTAGACTAGACTAGTCAGAGTAGAGTTTGAGTCAAACGAAGACTATTGTTAGTCTTATTGCCTTGTTATTTAGTCAACATTAGATTGTTATGTGATCGAAGTTTATTTACCTGGCCCTCAGCTATAGCTGTTACTGTTGGCGAAGAGACCGATTTGTGTCCACGAACTTTCCCCTCGGGTTTTATAATCCTTACAAACTCGCCTCGGTTTTACGGTCCGCACAAAGCTTCGGAGTCAATCGGCGACGGATCGGGTAAATTCGGCCAGAACACTTCCCGGAACAGTCCACAAACGGGCATATCTGACCCCGCCCGAAAAGTGGCGGATCCTATCACGAACCGGTAAAACGTCGAAGCCGGCGAGACTGAGTGGTACCGAAGCGTGTATTTTCACGGAGGCGAGGAGACTCAGCCACTGACAGACCGCGTATAGCGCGTGTGTATGTGTGTGTGACTCATTTACCAGCGGAGCGAAACATCGTAACCGTCTACGGCCGCTCACCACATGAACAACTAGTAGACTCGGTAGGTGTGGACAGTTCTCTTCGGGAGAAACTGGCCACTCCTTGAACTTTGAACCGATTACCGTCAGTAGGCGAAAAATTATCGAAGTTCTCTTGATCGAAGGTCAGCAAACAAACCCGCATAAGTCTCTATCTAACAGGTTCAGCCATATAGTCTAGGTTGTGTGGGTGTGTGGGTGTTAGCACTGGGAGGCCACTGCACTCAGCGATAATGGTACAGCTAGGTTAGCAGCAGTAAAATCAGAGAGCTTATATATAAACTACTATGTATGGACTTGTGTGTGTGTGTGTGAACATTTCTTTGATAAAACGCACTTTGAACAGATATCCCACACGTCTTGGAAAATAGAAAAAAAATCCAGATCCTGTCCTTGAATTTTAAAAAACCAGGAAATGTCCCCGAAAAACACATTGCCAGTTAAAAAATCCACTTAGAACAAAAAAAACCTGTCGATAAATATTATGCCTGTAGAAGAAAACTTCGATTATAGAAGAAAAAGAGTACCGGTTATATATATATATATATATATAGAGAGAGAGAGAGACTTAATATCCTATGTTAGTTAAAATTTAAATAAAAGTGAGTGGATCAGATAGCTGGAGGAGGAGGTTATACCACAGAAGATGTCAATAATCGATCATGCATTGAATAAATATTATATGCATTTTTGCACACATCTTGCATTTATTACCTTTAAATCTTATATATTTTCTCTTGGAAAATGTTAATTTTGCCCTGGAAATATTCTGGAAAATAACATTTCCTTTGCTGTGAGAACCATGTTTCAATTTGAGGTAATTACCAATATTGAATTTTTGGGTTTTATAACACAATTAGCAAATAATATTTAAAGGGAATGAAATTCAGTAGTGTGATCTTGCAACTGCATGACAAGTTGTTACCGCATGAAAGCTTAAAACATAGTAATTTATTCCAATTTTTTCGCTTTGTTGCATAATTATCGAATCCACGTAATCTACACCACACCACAATATTGAGGTAAAACTCGCTATTCTGGTATCCTGCTTTAATCAAATGTCCTATTTACGAAACAACAACTAGTATCCAAGATTTTTTAAAAATAAACAGTATTAATACCATAATCGCCATTCAAAGTAAATAGTTTAATCAACACGTAATCAGGCTCCACCTGTCTGCCGTAGATATTTATCCAGTACATATAAACAAACTGAACTGGCTCATTAGTTATTACTGTGTAAAATATCAAAATGGTTAGTTCACATAGTGCGCGCCCAAATGCGTGCGCACGCAGGTGAACTAGCATCGTCAAATGTTACAAAATTATCGCCGAACCAAGGTAATCAGCGGTGATGACGAATAAGCACAAATACCAGCGGAGATCGATATTGGAAATCATTTCATCTGATTCTTCGAACAACGACCTCTTCTTCTAGGACTGACCCGTATAAATCGTCTGTCTGTTAGCTAATTAACAATAGGATTGTTGAATTGGTTCAAGGTATGAATATGTCCGGTGTTACTAGGTTGGATGACCAACTATTTACCACCCTGATATGTGGAGTCGTGGCCTTATAATAATCGTGAATAAACGAGGAAGGCTTAAAAATAAATGTGGAATTATGTGTTATTATGTTAAGTGGCCACTCGCTCTCTCTCTCCCTCTCTCTCTCTCTCTCACACACACACACACACTGTGTGTGTAGACAGAGAGAAACAGGTGTGAGAATGCTTGAAATAATTAATGTGTACGTTAAAGAATGTGTGTGAGCGTGTTTGTTTGTTTGTTTGTGTGTGTGTGTGTGGGGGGGTGAATTGGGTAATGTGACGAATGTATGTGGTGTGTGAATTTGTGAGGGAAGAGTGCAACAGGTAAATTGAGAACAACTATCCCGCTCCCTGACAGAGATAAGGAAACCCTCTATATGAGACACCCATATTAACTAGCTGTATACTATATATATATATATATATATCGCTCGCTCACCAAGTTTGGCAACATGCCAATAATGTTTTCTTAATGATACCATTCTACATCAAATGAGTAGCATTGGTTTATTTTGATATTGTGTAATAATAACACAAATCTCAGCTAACTTCCGAAAATATTTTTTTGTCTCCTCTCTCTACACACACACACACACACACAAGAGAGAGAGAGAGAGAGGCGGGGTGATAGAGAGAGATGCGAATTGTTGGTGTCACAGGAAACAATTTGCAGTAATTTGTTAATAATAGAGTGAATTAACCAGTTACACACTCGGGGTCTCTCTCTCTCTCTGAGTGTGCCTGCGCGCGCGCGCACGCGCGTGTAAACACCGAGGAGTTCGGTACAGGTTTTACCTCTATATTGAAAACAGCTCTCCCTGACAGAGAGATACGGAAACCATATCTATGTGACACACCCATATTGGCTATAGTTAACTAGCTTGTTTACAATGATATACTAATCTGTGTACGTTATCTATAACAACAACCACCATAATACTGCCCCTCATTAGTGTACTCTTGATGTGATAGAATATCACGAAGTAATAGGACACGAATTAATATTATATAGTGTATAGTTCACGAAGCAGCATCAGACCAGTACATGGTGTAAATTAATATATGGGTTTCATAATACGTGTATATGCTTCGGTCATTATTTCACGTCGTTCTTTGAGGATGGGGGCGGGGGGGGAAGGGCCTTCGTGTTCTAGTCATGTTCTAGCACACGGTAAGCCACCATTTTACACACGTCACGGAGTAACGTAACATTTCTATTACACAACACAACACAGTACAGAATAATCTGTGTATTTTAGTAGCACACCTCAAAACAACGCGACATCTACATCACATAATATTAGCATACGACAGCACCACACAACATTAATACACACACTGATAACGTACAGATAAAAGCCGGGCTCCGCATGGACTTTAAAGCTTGCTTCCGCCGAGGGCTACATGGGCCTTAGGCCTATATAAATAAGGGTTTAGAATAATAACCAAACGAATCAAACATATCGTGGTCCCAGTCTATGCCATATTCGCCACCGTGTAAGACAGATTTTTTTTGCGAACACACACATACACACAGAAAGAGAGAGATAGAGAGGGGGGGGGGGGTTATGCGAATTGTTGGTGTCACAGGAAACAATTTGCAGTAATTTGTTAATAATAGAGTGAATTAACCAGTTTCACACTGGAAGTCTCCCTCTCTCTCTCTCTCTCTCTCTGTATGTGTGTTTGTACTAGAAACCAGATTAGGGCTTTGTATACATGGTTCTACCATTACACACACACACACACCACACACACACAAAGGTGTTGAATCCAATTATATAACTCCCCATTCAGACGTTTGCCTTCCGCTTCTCGACAATTGTCTACAAAAGAGACGTAATGGGCCCCGTTTGTGACCTTAATCCGGGACACATTATGATAATTGTTTAAGTTAACAGTGGACTATAAATCTGTCAGTGTGACGCCGTTGATAATTTACTTGGTGAAGGTCAGTTCTGTTAAGTATTCGTATTCAATATTAAAGAGCTTTTGATGCGGTGTAACAGCCAATCGATGATCAGGGCCTATTGTATGTTAATTAACACGAGTCGACTGGCTGCGTGTGTGTGTGTGTGTGGGGGGGGGGTCTTCCTAAATGAACACCTGCATGTATATAAAAGAAAAATATAGACACACATCAACTAGTGCTGGGTGCACACAAAAAGCTTTGTCGGCCCAAATAATAAAGCACTCTGCTTACATTGTAATCAAAACTTCGACCCCGTCCACTATCTAATTAATTGTCCCGCCTTCTCAACCTGCCGACAACCTCTTAAACAACTCTTTAACTCCTGCACAACACAACCTAACCGACACAGAAAAAGCAGTCATTGTAATACGCAAAGTCACAGCCACGCCACACATAATAATACCCTTATTTAAAAAACACCCATACATCTGGCAAAAAACAAACACACAGTAAATATTTTGTAAAGGTTCGGCACCAGTACATCCGGGACCGGAACTTTACAAAGTCATTTTCAGATACAGAAACTCTACGGAGAAGGACTCCACCACAGAGGCTGTGCCAAACAAGCGACAGCCTGGGGATACTCCCCGAACTACAAGCAAGCAAACATCAACTAGTTAGTGAGCTCCGGTGGCCTAGCGGTTCGGCACTTGGTGCCAACGGTCGCAGGTTCGAACCCCGTAAGAGGTCGAAACTTTTCCAGGGATTAATTTCTCGGCTCACTACATCGTGGGTGGCTGACCACGTTCAATGGCGCTGCCGTCTCCACTGAATTATTTAAAATAAAGGGGGACGTTAAAAAACCCCTGAGGACGTAAAACACTCTGGCAGTGACCACCCTCGGGGTATTTCGGCTCCATCTTTCCATACTGCTCCCCTGTGAGTGGTGGGGGAGGATGTTTCTCAACCACTCCAACATAGAGGCTGTGCTCAGTAAGCGACAGCCTGGGGATTCTCCCCGAACAACAAAACCTAAACCTAACACATCAACTCTTCGGAAATAAAACAGTCGTTGTCATGGCGGAGAAAATAACAAAAATCATTAATAACAAACTTACTCTTTACACCTACCTATACACAGATTGACTATCTGTCGAAAGGCATCAATCGATATGTTTAGTAAACACGATACAGTTATGGGATTTCCGAAAGATAAATTAGTACACTGTTAAAAATGGGATTATCTGTAGCACAATGTTTGTCGTAATAAATAATGAATCACACGCACGCACGCACGCAATAATACGCACACGCACGCACGCGCGCACACACGCACACACACACAGAGAGAGAGAGAGAGAGAGAGGGAATATCATTCGAAAGTAAACTATACACATAATAATAATAATAATAATCGAGAGGTTTATCATTATTGATGTGGAAGATGATTATGATGATGATTGGTGTTTTACGGCCACTTTTGTGCACATGGTAGGCTAAATGGGCCGAGCGACCTCCGAGGGTAATGAGGCGAAGTCAAAGATGAAACAAATTTCAGATATGCCCACGCCGAGATTCGAACACGGGTGGTATTGATCTGTGGTCCAACGCGCTACCGCTAGACCACGGAGGCGCCCCCTATTGATGTGGAAGACATTTTTATCATTATATTATAATAGACTATTAAGAGAAGCAAAATTATAACAACAAACGTGGGCATCTATATTTATATTATACTGTAACATGGCAACAATGTTGAGTTTGTTAGTAAGATAAAACGTTCATCACCATCACCATCATCATCATCATCATCACCATCATCATCGTCATCATCATCACCACCACCATCATCATCATCATCATCATCACCACCACCACCATCATCATCACCATCATCATCATCAGCATCATCATCACCACCACCATCATCATCATCATCATCATCACCATCATCACCATCATCATCATCACCATCACCACCATCATCATCATCATCATCATCACCACCACCACCACCACCATCATCACCATCACCATCATCACCATCACCATCACCATCATCACCACCATCATCATCATCACCACCACCATCATCATCATCATCACCACCATCATCAGCATCATCACCATCATCATCATCATCATCATCATCGCCACATTTAAGTATCTATGAATCATATTAATTAAGTTGTTATTATTACAATGACAATGACCTTTAATTAGATGTATTATGTTACTATTTACGGATTGGTAAACTGGCGATTAAAATAAACATAAAATACAAACTGAACTAAGTTTATTGACTCGAAAAGATTTAACGTATTTATCCGGCTTTAAACCCCCCCCCCCCCAATATTTCCATATAATAGCCCTCTCCTACCGAATACAGGTAGATGATAAAATACAGTTAAATATATGTCGCAATTATATGTATTGTTAATAAATCCCAAGAGACACATTCCTGGCGAATTCGTATGAATCAATACCAAATTCATCACAGATCGATTTGATTGAGTCGACGTATATTACTTAATCCCTCAGGTAACACGTCACAGCCATTTGATGATCATTAAAATATGGTTTATTAAAATGTACGCTAAATAGACGTGGCTTATAGCGTATTTACTACACAAATAATTGTGTAAGTTTATCGCAGAAGTAATTGTTGTTGGTTTATCATAAGTAGATAGTTAAGTGTTCGTTTGGTAATTAGTGCTGACTAAATGACTTCTAAGCAGGCTGATTGTAATCTGTCTATAATTCGTACATGTGTACATATGTGATTATATATATATATATATATATATATATATATATATATATAAACAAGTGGATGGATATTGAAATAGCAAGCACGCACGTACGCATGCACGCAAACACGAATTCATTCACTGACATGTCGGAATTTTGTTGCTCGACGATTAGACTTCAGATGTGTTCGTGAGAAAGGTTGCCGTTCGTAATTTGAGACCCTGATGAATCTTAGAAAGGGTGTAATAGTAATTGTTTATTTTCTGCGTCACCGGAGTTTCACACACACAGAGAGAGAGAGATTCTCAGTTAATTCACCTATATGGACTCCTCCTCCCCTCTCACTCTGTGGGTATGTGTCTGTAGGTGTCAGCGTGTGTTCGTGTGTGAACACACGTATAGAAACTAATTTCCACATTTTTTTTGGTTACGAAAAGAAAGTTATTCTTGACTTATCTTAAGATGACACTATTTAAAATTTGAAGAAAGAAATGAACGCTCCTTTATTATAATTAAGTTGTTTTTGTGGATGACGTGGGTCTACACGTCTTTAAAATACTATAAAAAGGGTAACATAAAACAACATAGTACACTATTTTATATAAGTGCGACCGACTCGGCAATAGAAAGGCGGTTTACGCATGACAAGTTGTGTCGAAGCGAATGTAACAATAAAGTGTGTTTATATACAAAATTTTATGGCATTTTGATGGAAATGGGTTACTCTTTTTCTCTTTCTTTTTTGGTCCAATGCCGGGGAAATCCCCCTCCTCCCGAAAAAACCTAGGGAAAAAAGACGATCGATCACACACACACACACACACAGACAGACACACACTAAATTGTACACAAAGAAAATTAACCTAAGTTATATGTCAATAGAATTCAACCCTCTACATTAAAAGGGTTCCTTGTCGTCGCCACAATATTTTCTCAGCCATAATATTGATGTTGGCCTGAAATCTTCACCCCAGCCGCTCGCCCGCACCACACTGCAACGTACCCCCTCCCCCCCCCCCATTCCGAAGTCGCACTGCACCAAACTGGCTTACAGCAGGCAGGTCGTCTGCACCGCATTCAGAGAACTTGTATATGCACGTTCTCTGCCGCAGTTTAACTTCTCAGGTCCGCGTCGTACGATATGACGAAATACACTTCAATGGTAAGCCGAATGGCGCTTGATTCATGGTAAATCTTCCAATCTGATGACCGTTCGACCAATTTACGGCAACATGCCACAGATTATTTACGACATCATCCACGTGTTGGCTGTAATAAACAACACGTAACTATATTAAGTCAGGCACCAAAATAAGAAATTTTGACATACGAACAAACCTTGTTCATTTAGCTAATTGGAATCTATGAAGTTATTAATTAAACACCAAGATGTTTTGAAGTCCAATATCGGATTTGGCTTAGATGTATAATTATCGAAAACAACAGTACGTAACATAAATAAATAAATACCGACATCTATAGCTGCTTTATATTATAATCGTAACACTTCAAAGAAGCTAATCTCATAACGAATAAATGAGCTTTGGTGTTTATGGTCCCATTGATTCTCTGGAGTCTCGGCTTAGTAGATACTATTTGCCATAAGTAATTAATTGTAAATGTAAATCCTAAATACAGGGAGCTGGTGATTCTCTTCTGACGTTCAAAAAATTTACTCTCTTATCAAAGATCTTTTCACCAATTTGATCCTCACTTGATCCAGCTATAGTAATTTGTTGTCGTTTTGTTCCACTCTATATCATGCACACGTTGAAAGCATTTTCGATCGACGACTACACCTACTTAATAATTTATTGTGGCGCTGATAGAAACCGTATACAGATATAATTGTAACCATTACAACACCACTCATTGGTTCTCAGTGTTTAACACATGAAAATAGGAACCCATCCCGCGGATTAAAAAAAAATCCCGAACTATTTTCCCGCGTTTTTCTGGTCACCAGCTACCCGGAGGAGACCCCACCCCCCTCCGGGTATAGTTATATAAAATAATGGTCAATTTGCCAATTACTGCGCAGAAAAAAAATGGAAAACGTCATAAATAAAATTTATTCATTTCAGAAGATAATATTTATTAATCTATGTCTTATTTATTGTAAAGGAATGTTTAAGTATTATGGGGTTAAAGGTAGACAAAGAACAATGGCTTCATATTGTACGTGGGTCTGTAACTGGATTAGTGATTACAGTTTTCGCAATCACAGTTTTCTTAATGTGCAGAGATCTGTGACTTAAAATTAAGAGTGGCTTCACGTCGGCAGTATATAAAATATCCGAGGTGAAAGTGGATTTCAGTATCTTCTCCATTTTTCTCCAGGATCTCATATCGTATATATCTCTTAAAATGGAATTTATTCTCAGTGATAAGGCCTACTTTAAATTCTGCTATGAGAGTTTCATGTACACGGAACATGCAGCTCGCAAAAAAGATGTCGTGGAAATGTCAAAAATGATCAAGTAGTTGTTGCCGGGGTTCTATGATGACAAAACAAATCTGTAACTTTTCCCCCTGTGACTTTATTCCCTAGCCAAATTTGTGACCTTTTCCCTGTCATTTTTTTCCTGTGACTTTTTTCTTGAGACTTTGTTTCCGGTCTCCTCAAAAAGACGCCAGGTATCGTAAATACTGTAATCTTACCTGTTAATACTAAAAACAACAACCAACAGTAACTTAACAGGCTTATAACATAGTGTATCAAGTGAGACTGAGATATGGCGAACAGAAAGAAAGTAACAAGAAAATAAGCAATGCCCCCAAAATAACAGATTTTGCTAGGAAAAATGATATCAGGAAAAGGGTATCATAAAAAAAGGTATCAAGACAAAAAGAAACACATCGAATTGTCACCTTACAGCATTTATTTCCTTACAGTCAAGCAGACGATACCAGACACTTTGATTACAGGAATTTACACTGCCATCAAGGGGTCATTGTTATCGCAACAAAAACTTAAGATCAATTAATTCTTTGATCTGAACCACGACAATGTTTATTTAATGTGTAAAGGAATGCATCTATTATACGTATAACGTTTGGTTAAACGGATTGTTTAGTTTGGGAATATCCTAAATATGTAAAAAATACAAACAAACGGTAATTTCATTTATGTTTTCAAAATTATTTTTCTATATAAATATATAAACGACCTTGTTTATTTTTTCCCTGATACATTTTTTCCACTATTTTTTTCTGACTCTTTCTTAGATTCCTAAATATAGTAGTAATAGTAGTAGTAGTAATACTAGTAGTAATAGGTAGTAGTAGTAGTAGTAGTAGTAATACTAGTAGTAATAGGTAGTAGTAGTAGTAGTAGTAGTAATACTAGTAGTAATATGTAGTAGTAGTAGTAGTAGTAGTAGTAATACTAGTAGTAATAGTAGTAGTAGTAGTAGAGTAGTAGTAGTAATAGTAGTAGTAGTAGTAATACTAATAGTAATAGTAATAGTGTAGTAGTAGTAGTAGTAGTAGTAGTAATACTAGTAGTAATAGGTAGTAGTAGTAGTAGTAATACTAGTAGTAATAGGTAGTAGTAGTAGTAGTAGTAGTAGTAATAGAGTAGTAGTAGTATACTAATAGTAGTAGTAATAGGCTAGTAGTAGAGTAGTTAGTAGTAGAATACGTATGAGTAATAGGAGTAGTAGTAGAGTAATACTAGTAGTAATAGAGTAGTAGTAGTAGTAGTAGTAGTAATAGTAGTAGTAGTAGTAATACTAATAGTAATAGTAATAGGTAGTAGTAGTAGTAGTAGTAGTAGTAGTAATACTAGTAGTAATAGTAGTAGTAGTAGTAGTAGTAGTAATACTAGTAGTAATAGGTAGTAGTAGTAGTAGTAATAGTAGTAGTAGTAGTAGTAATACTAATAGTAATAGTAATAGGTAGTAGTAGTAGTAATAATAATAATAGTAGTAGTAGTAGTAATACTAGTAGTAGTAGTAATAATAATAATAGTAGTAGTAATAGTATTAGGTAGTAGTAGTAGTAATAGTAGTAGTAGTAGTAGTAATAGTAGTAGTAGTAGGTGTGTTGGTTGTGATGATGATGATGATGATGATGATGATGATAAGTGTCGTGACAGTAGTTGTGGTAGGTGGTACATAATCAATCTTGAGATACGCAGGTAATGTAGCGTTATAAAATATAACTTTTGTTTCTAAAAAAAAAGACATTTGAATAACTTGCGAAGTTATGATCCACAAAACCCGAAACCAATAGAACAATTTAAATATTGTGCTATAATCAATATGCCACACGAAAACTGGTCATTTATATATATATATATATATATATATATATATATATATATATACCGGATATACGGAATATAGAGGCATTGCCTGATTGTTTATTCCGGTATTGACTGGTACATATACAGTTTATTTACAATATTTACATAGCGCTCATGGCAAATTGTATTGCTCTGAACGCCAAAATTTGTCCGATCTGGATTTAAAGCTGTTTATTGACTGGCTATCAATAACTTCAGCTGGCAGCGAGTTCCAGTTGTTCACAACTCTCTGGCTGAAAACTGACTGCCGACTTCCCAATCTGGCGTGTTTTTTCACAATCTTCTGGCTGTGACCACGAGTGACTGATGCAGCACTTAGTTCGAAGAATATAGTACTATCTATTCTATCAATTTCTTTTAATACTTTGTAAGTCTGAATCATGACACCTCTTCTCCTACGGTGTTGTAACGATGGCAATTTTAGCGTTCTTATAGTCGCTTATCATGTGGTAGATGCCTTATCTCTGGAATGAGTTTGGTGGCCCGTCTCTGACCTTTTTCTATTTCAACACCATCTCGTCTAAACCTTGGATGCCAGATTACATTACCAAATTCTAAATGTGGTCGTACCAAAAGTTGTGAAAAAGTCTAGGCATGGTGACATTATCCAGGCATTGGCTCGTGTTAGTCCTAACAGGCGTGACGCTTTTGCTACTGCCTTAGAGACAAGGTCATGGAATTTTAGTTCCTCGTCAATATATACCCACAAGTCCCTCTCATTTCTGGTGTCTTCTAATATCTGTGAGTTCATATGGTAATTTAGTCTCTGGTTTGAACTGCCTAGATGGAGACTCTTACACTTGGTTTCGTTGAACCCCGGTTGCCACTTGTTCGATCATTCCACAAGGCTGTCAAAATCCTGCTGCATGACGTCATGATCTTCTAGTATGCTAATAGCACGGAACAGCTTTGTGTCGTCAGCAAATATTATATATATATATATATATATATATATATATATATATATATATATATATATATATTATCTTTCCTTAACGCGTCAACATTATGAGACAAGTTTCCTGTTAATATATTTATTTCAGTTCGGTGACATATGTTCTTTAATATAAATTACTTGGCGAGTTTTAGTGGTTTCAGTAAAAAAAGGTGTGGAATAAGAGTTGTTTTCTCGTGAATATCATCTAGAGACAGAAAAAAGAGATTCCATGAACGTTTGAACTGAATACTGTTTCTTTGCTGTTAAATTTGGCGAATGATCCATCAATAATAAGTTAGATTGTTACGATAGTGATCTAGATCAACGTCGTAAGTCTATTGCTGATTTACGTTAGAGCTGTTTCTTTGATGTCTTAAGAAAGCCTAAAAACCAATCTGTCATAATGTACCAGTGCCTCCGGCTCTCTTGTCTTGGTTCTCTTTCATCGACTGGACGTTATGATGTGTCAGATCGAGCGATTAAGGGATTTGCATGACGTCACATTGGTACAGAG
The DNA here is from genome assembly GCA_025642065.1 of Paralvinella palmiformis. NCBI lineage: Eukaryota > Metazoa > Annelida > Polychaeta > Terebellida > Alvinellidae > Paralvinella > Paralvinella palmiformis. The sequence goes on from JAODUP010000091.1 coordinate 247,855, forward strand.
AGGTGATTTTGTGTCGCCCCCCGTTAGAGACAGAGTGTATCAACTGTAAATGCCGAAATGATAGGGTCTATAGCCAATAATTAGCTCTGTGGTTCTCAGTGTCCAATTCTGAACCCCCCCGGGGAGATATGGTAGGGGAACGACTTCCTAGGGAAACATATCTCACAAACACAGGCATAAGATGGATTCGAACTCACAACCCGGATATTTGTAGCGCGATGCTCCAATCATTAATTACAATTCTCAGACTTGTATAAAACATAAATACATATACTGTTGATTGTGGAAAGAAAGCTAATAATTTATAATAATAATAACAATAATATAATAATAATAATAATAAAGCATTTATTAAGCGCCGTATTTCCAGCAAGCTGTTCAGTGACACCGTGCATTAATAATAATAATAATAATAATAATAATAATAATAATAATGATATATATTATAGGCATATTAAGGTTAACCAGTATTACGGCAATACATGAGCATATATTAACATATTACTTTGCATAAGATAATTGAAATAAATAGGTTTTTACATGGCATATGAATATGTTGCAACAGTCTTTGTGGATCTGATGGCTTCTGGGAGGGTATTCCACACAGTTGCAGCTCGGTAGATGGAAGTCCGGTCTCCCGCCGTCTTGAGGCGAATCTTGGGGACTAGACCGTAGTTGCCGTTGCCCGTCGTCGGTTGTCAACAAAGCTCTGCTATACAAAGGTACAGCACCATTCAGTGCTTTGAAAGTAAACAGTATAACATTGAACGCGGTCCCACGGGTAACCACTGTAACCACTGTAGACCCTTTAAGATTGGAGTGATGTGGTCATGTTTTTTGGTCCCGTGATCTTTCTGGTTGACACATTAGTTCCTGGGATATATCGGAGAGCAATAATCTAGTCAGCAGGATACAAAAACATCGACCAGAGTTTCTCAGCTGATAATATATATTTATTAAATATACATTATTATTATTATTATTATTATTATTATTATTATTATTATTATTATTAAGCCGTAAAAAAGACCTTTCGGACATGATTTCCTATAGTTAAGTGACTATATCGAAAAGATCTCTCAGACTGCAGACAGACAATGTAGGGCTAATAAAAAGCCCCCCCCCCCCCATGTTTTCAACATTAATATCTTGACGACTGAAGGGTGATGATGGTATGATTAATTCTGTTTTATCACCTTTCAACTTTAACTTATTTTTAGTCATCCATACCTGAATTTCAACTATGCAACGCTCCACGTTTTGTTTGTTTTCCAGCAGATGAAGAAGAAGCGTTGATAAGACCAAAAGATAAATAGAGTTTGCATATCATCCGCATATAAACGATTATCAATAACATGACTTTTGAGCATATCCTCAATATATATGGTATTTATGGAGAAAATAAGCTGGCCCAGTACTGATATTTGGGGTGCGCCAAAAGGAAGATGGACTTGGAGTTGAGTGTATCATTGATCACCACTTTTTGGGTGTAATCAGGTCAGTAGGGTCTGAGCCATGCCAGGAGCTTCTCCTTCTTGCAACCAATCTAGGCTGGATGCGATGTAAGAGAATCTCATGACATACGGTATCAAAAGCTTCAGGCAGATCAAGCAACACTAAGAATACCGACCTGCCTCTCTATTCAGTGCTATGAAACACTTTGTAGGCAGAAGGTTGTTATTCCTATTATGGGTGGATAGGTGTTCGCCCCCTTTTTCGTGAAAAACAAAAATTTTTTGGAAAACTTTTTATTAATTAATCATTAAAAAAATCTTTTTTAACCATTATTGTTAGTGTTTACGTTACATTACTATAGATGTATTACAATGACCATTCATTTAATACATATATATATATATTATATATATATATATATATATATATATATATATATATATAGGGCGCCTCCGTGGTCTAGCGGTAGCGTGTTGGACCACAGATCACACTACCACCGGTGTTCGAATCCCGGCGTGGGCATATCTGAAGGTTATCCCCTCCTTGATTTCGCTTCATTACCTTTGGAGGTCGCTCGGCCAATTTAGCCTACCATGGGTACAAAAGTGGCCATAAAACATCAATCATCATCATATATATATAAATATTATATTGGTCTACCAGAATAAAAATTAAAAGCAATTTTTTATTTTAAGACATTCATTTCAAATGGGTTTTTTTTCAATCTGCCGGGCCAATCTGGTTTTGTCTTGGGGTTTCCAAAAACCTGTAAAAAATTCCCTTTATCTGCAAACGTGAAAAATTTGTTTTACCGGGTTACCAAAGATGTATAGATGATCCCATTGGGTCTTTGAAAGATTAACATAATGCCTTCCGTTTCCGCTAGGAGCGCGGCATATCACTTGATAAAGTTGACGTATTTTAAAAGATCACTAAGATACAAATACTTGGATGGACAACTTATCACATATAAATTATCTCCGATAGTCAGTCATTTAGTAATCCACAATATATTATGGATAAAGATGTCAATTAAATTTCCGGTTAATCGTTTATATGATAAAAATCACCATTTCGTATTCCATCTGTTGGTACCTTTTCACAAACTGTTTCCACTAATTACACACCGTTGGCAGTTGGCGTATAGGTGTTGATCATATTGTGCATACGATTCTGTATATTATCGTATTTAGCTGCTAGTATTTAGTCATTAATATGGACAAATAATATATGTATGGATGTATGAACTTAGCAGGATCAACGTTGTATACTTGAAATATTTAGATTAACATTTCCCTTGACGTGATTTGGGAAATTGTAAATATAAATATGGCACTTGAAACTGAACTATTGCACTCAATTGGTGGCTACCAGCAATGAATAATTCAATGAGCAATAGTTTGAGTTCTAAGAGACTGATTCATGTTCAGGATGACTGGTTCTTGTGAAAAACAATTCCATGCAGTGGACAAAGGAAGGCAATGTGGTATTTACGTCGACTGGGTTTGCCATAATCATAAACCTGTATCAAAAATTCCCTGATGTGTCTAAGTACGTCAAATATTCATTGATGTCGAAGTCTGACCATCGAGTGTATATTGATTATATAGCTTTGAAGGATTTTAATATGGAGATGGCTAGTGCTTTCTGGGAATCTAGTGACTTAGCCAATAATGAGGTTATAAACAACGATAGAGAAACAACTAACCACAAAGGTGATGATAACTATGTATCTGCAGTATTGAATTCGGTGTTAGTATATGTGGCGAACTCTATTAACAATTCTGCAGCCGCGGATATAAAAACAAAATGGTGCCTGGACTTCTATAATATGGATGAGTCAGTCCAGGCCAAGAATCTAATTATGGCAGATTGGTGATCAGACAGTTCTACCAGCGAAGATCAACCGTCGATCTTGTGAGAAAGTAATGGAAAACGTAACAGATGGGTTAACTGGTTTAGATGCAGTAAATAGCCTGCCCGGCATAGCAGTAGACCCACTCGGGCTCAATCGAATTCCAAAGATCAAACCAGTAGAATCACTATCTGTCAGTATACGTGAAAGAGTGAGACTTCTCGAACACAAGCTCCAGAGTGTAGAGATAGAGCTGTCTACCAATATAACCAGAATTATTAACCCCGAGGAGAAGCTAAATACGCCCACAACGTATGCCGATCTCACTGCTAGTAACATAACAATGGTGGCTGCTGTCAGACGAAACCTACATCATGTCTCGGCCACCAGATACCGTCATAGAGAGCTCAGCTGCAGCATTTAGTGGTGCTATTAACATGGCCAGACAACACCCAGTTCTAGGTGTGACTAAAGGCCTTAACAGGCTAGAGCGTGGTGAGTCAAGTACATCGCTTGTTTACAATACATAAAGCAAACCGAGCGGATACAATGAAGGATTCCGTTACCAGGGAAAACAACGTAAGAAAACACGTCCGTGCTCGCGGGAGGATTCAAAGGAGCACCTGCACCTAGCAGGGATATATTCGTATACCGAGTCGAGAAAGACACCCCAGATGATGTCATCAAAGTCTATATTGTCAAATATGGTACCGAAGTAAGGTCAGTTGAACGTGTATTGAGTGAAAATGTCACATTTGACAGTTTAGAGTTGAAATTAGTGTATCTGATTAATCTAAAGTACTAGATCCAAAGAATTATGGGCCACTGGTGTATGTGTTAGAAGGTTATATGTTCCAAGGGAGTCTAGGCAGACTGCTAATAATGGTAGTAACACTTAATAACTGTGATGAAGAAAAAAAAAACCCCTCAAAACACTTTGTAATTGCATCATGGAATAGTAGAGGTCACGGGGATAACCGTATTGATTATATGATAAAACTTCTCCAGAATGTTGATGTATTGATCATACAAGAACATTGGTATTATGAGAATGATCTCAATTCCTTAGTTCATTCCATGGATGATATACACGCGGGATCGCAATAACTTGTTGCATGGTCGACCATACGACATCTGTACGATCATGTAGAGTAAACATCTGAAATGTAAATGTACACCAGCTGATGTTGGCAGTAGCAGATGTTGCGCTGTTATTATGGAATTTCCCGATCTGACCAAAGTATTATTATTCAATGTATATATGTCACGTGACACAGAACATAAACAGGAAAACACTCAATTATATGTCGATGTACTAACTAGAATTAGCCATATTCGCAATAATTACCCGGACATATCTAACATTATCATTGGAGGTGATTTTAATACCGATTTTGACTCGTAGTAATTCCTTACACACTATATCTCTCATGGATTATTTACTCCATGGCGGTCTTTTATTATGTTCTGAGTGTGTTGAAGATAACGTTCTGTATACATACGAAAATAGTTTCACTGGCGGCAGGTCAAAACTGGATGTGTTTATTGTGTCTGAGAGTCTCGCTGGAAATGTTAGTGGTTATTTCGCGATACACGAAGATGATAATTTGTCGGATCATAGTCCTATTGTGATGAATATTAAATTAAATGTGCTATATTCCCTGTCCGAAGAAAGGGTATTTACTAAGAGTCATTGAAAAAAGCCGATGAGATTGATATTCTAACGTATGAAGATGTCTTGTGCAACACTACTAACATAATATTCACATATTGTTATGTGTAGGACACTGTAAAAATATGTTCTGTAAAGAACAGGTCGGTGATATTGATCATTAATATAGTGCTATAATAGCTTCGCGTATAAAGGCTGCATCTAGATGTATCCCAACCACCAGTAAGCCTAAAATAGCGGGCTGGAATGATCACGTAAGGCATTTCAAAGATCAATCGATTTGTTTTTGGCACCTTATTTGACTTGACAATGGATTAAGTTCTGATATCAAGCGTAAAACCCATGCTAAATATAAACAGGCTGTGAAATTAGTTAAATAGGAACCCATCCGATATGAGGGCTGCAGAAATGGCAACTGTCCTACAGAGCCAAGATAAACGCAATTTCTGGTTTGAAACGAAACGCATAAAAAAGTAATCATTTCAGTTTATAAATGTTGTTGATGATGCCCGCGGCGATAAGGATATTACCAACACATTTGTCAATAAGTACAAACACTTGTATAATAGTGTATCGTATGATGTCAACGACATGAATGTGGTAAAAAATATTGCACTCTCCTGTAAAATTTGTGCATACAAAGCATCGCACACTATCAACGTAGATGATGTGACAAATGCTGTTCTGAGGTTAAAGCCGATGGAATTGAAAGTGTCTCTTCCGATGCATTAATCAACGGATGTTTTGAATTATACGTACATCTAGTCTTGTTTTTTTTAATGCCATGATACTTCATGGTGTCTCCCCAAATAATATTTTGTTGTTATCAACGTTGGTGCCAATACCGAAAAATTTAAAAAAAAAGTCCTTAAACGATACTAACAATTACAGGGCAATTGCCTTGGAAAAGCATAGTTTGTAAAGTAATTGATAATATTACACTCGAGAATCATAAAAAATGTGTGGAGATCTTCTGATCTTCAGTATGGCTTCAAAGCTAAAAATTCTAATTCTCATTGTACCTTTGTTCTTCATTGAAGTGATTGACTATTACACAAATAATGACCCAGTTTTCGTGGTACTGTTGGACGCATCACGTCCATTCGATAGAGTCCAATATGTTAAATTATTTAGCTTGTTTATCAAACGCGGTTTATGTTCGCTAATTGTACGTTTCTTGGCTTATTTATACACTAATCAGTCTCTGATGGTTAAATGGAATGGATGCTATTGTTGTATTTCGAATGGTGCGAAACAGGGAGCGATACTATTCCCCAATATTATTCTTTATTTATATGGATGAATTATTGTACAAGCTTAAAGTTTCAAATGTTGGATGCAATGTGTTTCTTGGAGGTCTTGGGTATGCTGACGACTTATGCTTGTTGTCTCCAAATAGAGGCTCAATGAGTATTATGCTTAAAATTTGTGAAGAATTTAGTAAATAATATGACGTTGTGTTTAACTCGAGCAAGAGTCATCTTATAATCTATGACGAGAGAAGGTGGTACCATTATGTTTGAACGGGGAAACTCTACATATTCAGAGGGTAGCAACACAGCTTGGCCATCCAGTTGATGTTGATGTTGATTTGGAGAACTAATTATGTCATGACAAAATTTGGTTTTTTGTTCAGCTGTCAGATGTATTGTACCAGCTATTATGGATCACCTCTGTGGCAGTTAGACTGCAATGAGGTTAAGCATTTTTATGCTACATGGAGAAATTGTATCAGGAAGATATGGAATATCCCCGTTAGAACACATTGTAGACTTTTAAATCTTTTAAATGTGAAGGATGTTATCTCATCCCATCTGATTATATCCTATCCTATCCTATCCTATCTTAACCATCCTATCTTATGTTATGTTACCTTATCTTATATTATTGATATACTATTGATATATTATTGATCTCGAACTGATGTCTCGATTTATGTCATTTTACCAATCGTTATCAAAAAGAAAAAAAATATTTGTACTCATCTGTGTTATTCACTATGTAAGACATCCTGGACCTCTGTATCGATTAATAGCAGACTTTTGCTGTTCAAACTAAATGAAGATGAATATGGTGAATGTTCGGTGATGAATAAGCAACACTTAATAAGTGTATATGAAAATAAGGAGAAGTGCGTAGCTAATGGTGTTCTGCTAAAGGAATTGTGTTTGTTAAGGGATGGAATATTGACTACGGACCTAAGCCTTAGCGATATATGTCAGTTAATTGATTTTATATGCACTAGTTGATTCTATGGTTGATTCTATGGTTGATTCTATGGTTGATTCTATGGTTGATTCTATGCCTGTTCCGTTTCATTTTGTAGACATTATTCATATTTCTACTACAAATTATTGTGCTGCATACCGTGTATAAAGTACGATATATATATATATATATATATATATATATATATATATATATATATATATATATATATATATATAGCCACATACACAGGCGCGTATGCAGATAAGAACGAACGGATAAGCAAACAATCAAGCAAGCAAACAAACAAGCAAATAAAATAAAATAAAATAAAACAATCAAACAATAAAATAAACAAACAAAACAAACAAAAGAATAAAATAAGCCAACAGATAAAACAAACAAAGAAACAAAGAAACAAAGAAACAAAGAAACAAACAAACAAACAAACAAACAAACAAACAAACAATCAAACGAAAACAAACAAATAAAAGCTTTTGTTTATCTTGTTGTTATGAATAACTCGTCAATAAAATGAAAACCATTAATTGATCAAAAGATAATTTCGAAAATTTATTCAGACAGAATGCCAGCGAAATGACATTAATTATTACAATTTACAATTTCGAGGTGTCAACAATTAAAAAGATCACTTCATATTATGCGTTATAATCGGTTCAAAACTCACATACTACTGGAATCGAAATATTGAATAATCTTTATGCCATAAGTTGCATATATACAGTCACACCCCGCCATACGTCGTTAACTGGTTCCAAAAGCCGTGACGTAACTCAGTTTTTGACGTAAACCGGACGTAATGCCTTAAAAATGCCTTTCGATGGAAATAATATACAGTGTATGCATTTTAAATTGTTTTAAATGTGCTTTTATTGTATTTTAACGCATAAAGAGGTTCGCTGAACTGAAATTTACTCTAGAAAAGCGCGGTAAAGGTGAATTTGACGTCGGCCGAAATGACGTTAAGCGGGATATTACTGTATATTGAACTCAAAATAACGAGATAACTATTAAATGCGAATCATCCATAGGCGTGTTCTCATCTGATCGTAGAAGTGAATAGATACGACAATATAGGAATATTTAAAACAAAAACAAATCGAATTCGATTGTGATATCTGATACAATATCTAGCTGTGAATATGTGGTCTATATGACCATTAAACGAAGGGAAGAGTGACTATATCTAATCTACATAATCACGGCAGATTTCATGCCTTTCTGTCGGATAGGTTTGATAAGAAGATCGAAATTAGTTACATCTACACGTTGACTTTCAGGGCAGATCTGATCTGGTTACTTTGGATCGATTCTACATGGCGAGGGAAATAAAAGTCGAGAGAAGAGTGAATACATTCAATCTACACGTTGAATTTCAGGGTTGGCTTCTTGCCCTTGCATCGCCTTCATTTTGCTTCTATCAGGCATGTCGACCAAGAAGGCCGTCTCGAAGGTACCGGTGTTCAGTTCAGCAGTGATTATCCCCATCAGCCTGTCGACCTTCTCGCTCAAGCTCTCCATCAATTTGTCCATCGGCTGGCGCCTCCCTTTGCCTAACGTCGACCCGTCGGCGCCGATACCGGAATCATCTTTGGGGCGCCTCACCATGCCGGCAAGGCCGGTCCACTCCATGAACGACTGGTACATGTAGCCGATGACCTCGAAGTCGTTCGAGCGCAACGCGTCGTCGGCACTCACCTCGTCGATGGCGGCGCCTAGGATGGCCATAAACATCTCGAACGTGATGTAGCAGATGATGACGATGTAGCAGAGGAATAGCGACAGGCCGAGGTCCCTGCTGAGTCCGGTCAGCTCCTGGAAGCGGTCGATCTTGCCGACGAGCATCAGAAGCAGGGTCTCCAGGGTGACGATGATCGTCGAGAAGTTCCTCTCACTCTCGACGTACGTCAGATAGAACGCCTGACAGAAGGCCATCAGCCAGACGGTAAACATCATCATGTAGCCGGCCATGGATTTTCCGCTGGCGTGCAGGACCGACCCGAGCAGGCCCATCTTTTTGTTGTAGCGCAGCAGGCGCAGGAACTTGATCGTGGCCAGGAAGCACAGCCAGCCGACCGTGTAGAGCAGCAGCTCGTTCCAGCTGGCGATGTACTGGAACTTCATGTAGGCGTCGCCGTGGGTCTCGCGGAAGAGTTTGGTCTTTGCTTTGGTCAGCCGCAGCCGATGGAAGTAGACCACGAACGAGCCGATCGAGAGTAGAATGATGGCCAGCTCGTTGTAGTTCCAGATGTCGCCGAAGTAGGCCAGCCGATGACGGACCATCTTGCGGATCTCCTTCACGATGAACGAGACCAGGAAGAGGGCGTAGGCGACGTGGGCGGCGAGGATCACGAGGTTCCCCCCGCTGGGGGCCGGCAACAGGTTCATCGACTCGACTCGGTAACTCTTGCCGACGTACGACGACTTGGTAAATTCGACGACGAAAGTCAGTATTCCGAACAGATTGATGTTCGGATTGTAGACCGTGAACTCGACGAAAACCGCTCGCGTACGCCGATCGAGCCACAGGCCGTCCTTAAGACTGGCCAGATGGCGCTTCACGTCGCGTTTGCTACCCTTCAGTTCGGCCACGTATCCGCCGCCGCCGTACACCGCGAATTTGGCGATGTACGGATATCCGTTCAGTTCCTTGGCCGTCCTATAGGCGTATTCCGGGAAGGCCTCGCGGTCCGTGACGTTCTCCGACGGCGGGGTCCAGCCGAACCCGTAGTTGGCCTGGTCCTCGTTCAGCAAGTTGTACCCGGAGTAACACTGGTGAATTCGACGATGGAGATCGGGTACGGTCTGGCAGCCACCTGAAATGTAGGATACACGTACGTAAGTTGGCGGCGCCGGCAAAATGATACGCTTCGTACCTTAGAAGAATAATAGTCTATTTATCCTTCAGACAACCAAATAGAATAAAAGATCCCGATGACGACAGATAAAGTAGTCGGGGAATATTAATTAATAGAGAGGTCACATCCTGACACACTTCATACACACCATACGAGTTAGAGGTTGACGGAAAACGATAACAATAAAGTACACATCATGGCCACGGGAACGACTCAGGGTCACGGTTTGGAAATGACGGTAATGCTATTTTGATACCTATGTTTCTCCTATATATATATATATATATATATATATATATATATCCCCCGTTACGATGATGATGATGATTGGTATTTTACGGCCACTTTTGTGCAAATGATAGGCTAAATGGGCCGAGAGACCCAAAGGTAATGAAGCGAAGTGAAAGATGAAACACCCTTCAGATATGTCCACACCGAGATTCGAACTCAGGTGATAGTGATCTGTGGTCCAACGCGCTACCAACTAGAAACGGAGGCGCCCCCGTTACATATATATATATATATATATATATATATATATATGTATATCCCCCTCATGACCAAATGCTGCCTTATGATGATGCAGTTCTTACAATCAGCAGAAAGATTAGGTTGTGTATAGATTTCGATAGTGTCGCCAATTCCAGAAACACAATCCATTATGATCAAACAGCGGAGAGCTCAATCTGGATGACCATCTGTGGCTGAGTTAGTCGCAGGGACATGTCAAAGACCATTAGTCATTTGATGGATTCGAACCGCCAAACTCGGAATTTCTAACCTATATCACCCCATCCCCGAAACAGCGCAATACACGGCACCATATTGTGGTCAAAGGTCATTTGGTGCATTTTGAGACTTTAACGCACGAAGTCACAGATGCCCATCACGTTCCAAATTGGACAAAATGTTTAATGTCTCGGCTCCCGACAGTGGGGCGTGTGGGGGTGGTGTTCCTGGTCGTGGGAGCTCGAGTACGTTGATGACCAGAAATAAAACCCACACTCCGACAGGGCTCCCCCCTCAGAGCATTTATGATTTGTTGTATCAAATGCTTTCGTTAGGTCAATAAAACCCCTCCGGCTTTTAGTCATTCAGAATGTTACATATTGGAACCTACCGCGTTCAGAAAAGCGACTGCAAAACAACAACTTCAGTCAGAAAAACAACAACAACAACAACAATATTCCATATCCAAACAATTATATCACATCCTACAATTAGGCATAACAACAAGGTTAATATTACTATTACTAGTAGTACTACTAAAACCGCTACTACTACTACTACTACTACTACTACTACTACTACTACTAATAAATAATTATAATCATAATAATGATTGTTGTTACCAGATTTCACTCGAAGTTGTCGTATCACAGCGTATCCCATTGTTCGTGACACTCTGTCGTACATGAAGCCTCGCTGACCAATTGGTTGTTCACCATTATACCAAGTGTCGGCTCTGACAGCGGGACGTAACGTGTACTCGGCCCAATCCCAAAATTCTGACATCTGGGATATCTGAAATGTGGGATAGTTTAGAGGTTAGCATAGAGTGAGAGATATAGAATATTAAATCCTGATGAGTTGATGAGCAAGTTAGGGAAAAGTGTTTTCTGAATGAAATGTCATGAACGACTATTTATTATTATTATTATTATTATTATTGCTGTTGTTGTTGTTGTTGTTGGCGTTGTCATCGATGTTGTTGGTTGCTACTGTTGTTATTTTAAAAATAAAACGAGCAATTTAAGATTCCTAGTTCCCAATGTTGTTACATAGAAGAGAGATAATTCCAAATGTTGTTACATAGAAGAGAGATAATTCCAAATGTTGTTATATAGAAGAGAGATAATAGCAAATGTTGTTATATAGAAGAGAGATAATAGCAAATGTTGTTATATAGAAGAGAGATAATTCCAAATGTTGTTATATAGAAGAGAGATAATTCCAAATGTTGTTATATAGAAGAGAGATAATTCCAAATGTTGTTATATAGAAGAGAGATAATTCCAAATGTTGTTATATAGAAGATAAATCATTCCCAATATTGTTATATAGAAGAGAAATAATAGCAAATGTTGTTATATAGAAGAGAGATAATTCCAAATGTTGTTATATAGAAGAGAGATAATTCCAAATGTTGTTATATAGAAGAGAGATCATTAACAATGTTGTTATATAGAAGACATAACCGCCGGTGCGCGCGCACGCACCCCCCCACACGCTGGGTACCACTCACGTTATTAAAGCTAAACTCGAGATCTACGACTGTTTTAGATAGTCCACTTTTCAGTAGATAACCATTAGGATCCCTGAAGCTGTAACTGACAATCAATAACACGATAACGAACATCACATGGAAGATGATCTCACGAAGTGCATCAAACATCTTCTTATCCTTCTCACGCTGTAGTCGTACCTTCTTCAACTCTTCCTCACTAGGAGGTGTGCAGGTCATTGTCCTGCGGCAGGTCGACTCGTCTCCTGTATAGGAAATAATAGTGCACGGTTAGCGCTCGTTTATCGGGACACTCACTAGTGACATGTTCAGTTGAGCGAACGATCGCTAACGTTCGACCGGTGAAAAAAAGCTTGTGACTCGCTACGCTAACGTAGTAGCTACTAGGAAGAGCCAATCAGATTACAGAGGCTGGTGTGTATCGTTTTGTTGTGTTTACGTGTTTGTGTATGGTTGTGTGTATGTGTGTGTTGCGGGGGTGGGGTATGGTGCCGATAAATTAATACTTCTTAGCGAAATCTATTTTTCTATTAATAAATATGAAAATACTAAATAAATATATACACGTTCTGTTGTCGTTCAAGAAATGGCGTTTTGGGAACACTAACCTAGTCCTTACCGTCAAAAGTAGGTCAGATTGGATGTCAGCTAAATGTAACGAGCAGTTCCACACAGTGGTGAGTATGACACAATTATTATTGGTTTGGGTCATACGTCAGTTCCGGTTTTACAACTGACCCTCTATGTCCTCCGGCATAATATAACGGACAACTAAAAAGGTGGCGACACCAAATCACTGACTGACTGATTGCCGCCTGAGTGATTCACTGACCGATTAACTCAATGACTGATTGGCCTACTGACTGATTGATTCACTCACTGACTCAATCATTCACTTGCTCACTCACTCACCCAACCGTTGACTGACGGACTGATTGACTGACCGACTGACTGTCTTATTCACTGACTGATTGACTCACTGACTAACTCACTGACTGACTCACTGACTCAATCACTGACTGACTGACTGACTGACTGACTGATGAATGACTGACTGACTGACTGACTGACTGACTGACTCACTCACTCACTCAACCACTCAACCAATCATCCAGAACACCATTAGAATTCTTGCTCTTAGTCATAAGCCATATTGTTTGTAAACAATAATATGTGTCTAAAAATCATCTGCAATAATTTCATTTCGTTGTCTCTCACAGGTTTTACCACTTTTAGTGTTTACGCTGTTAATGTTTTTAAACTTTAAATTTAATATACGCCAATTATCATCAGTATCAACAATAGTAATCTTTCTTGATCTTCATACCTGACATGCCTAACACGGGATATAGGTACTCCTCATCGGCCTCTAACTTAATCGATTCCTCATCTTGTTCCTCGTCAACCTCATTCACCAATTCGGCTTTCTTCAGTAGTAATGAGAACAGCACTGCCGTGAGAATTACCTGGATTACAAAGAAAGCCAAGGGAAAGATCGTTAACAATCGGTCTATGTTTGTATTAAGACAAGATTTATTTACAAAACTAATCACCTTTAACAATCAGTTCAAGGTCAAAGCTTCTCTTTACATCATCATTATGACTATCGTAGATCATTCACATGATGTTAACTCCCACATCTTTAAAATATCTATAATCCTTGGATTAAGATGTTTTTCTTTGTATGTATGTATGTATGTATGTATCTATCTATTTATCTATATATATATTATATATATATATATATATGTGTGTGTGCGTGTGTGTGTGTGTGTGTCTGTGTGGAGTGGATGAGTGTGTGTGCGTGTGTGCGCGCGCGCGCGCGTTTATGTGTGCAGACGTGTATCTATACATGCATGCGTGCTTTAATGTGTGTAGTATTAGGATCATGTGTGAAAGGAAAATAATATCTGGATATCGGAAGAATTCTTAATCCTGATTATCCATTTCACATACTAGTCACCGATTTCTGGGTGGGGGTGTGTGTAACAGAGCTAAAAAAAGTAAACCAAGTTATGAAAAGAGATGATCAGATGAAATATGTCACAGACGGAACCAACGCTGGGACTCGAACGCTGAATTAGAAAAGTGCAACAAAGCACGTTACGACTGCCGGATCACACAGACGTCAGATGTAAGAATCTTTAATTACCTGAATCCGGAAAATGACTTCTCATAACAAAATGACTGTCTAATCCGGATCCTTTTAGCACGTTTTAATCATAACGATTTTAAAATAGTGTATTTTACCTCAAAGTTTTAATTTGTAAACAGTAAACTTGCCTGTCCAAAATCTGCTTGTAAAACAGCCAGTAGAAAGGAAGTGATACTTCTTAATGTGCTAATTGCCGAACATGTATGGCGTGAATACTTAATATTAAAATATTCTAAATTAGATAGGCGGAGTCAATTTTATCACAGACGGAGTCAATTTTTGTATTAATTGCCCAACCCTAACGAGGTGTATTCCTTATAACATCCTAAGTAAACCGATCCAGGCGAAATGCGTTGCATCGGTTACCAACTGCGGTCTCGGGTTAGAAACAGCTATGGCGCCCACTGTTAATAGGGGGTGGGAACTTTTCACTAACGATACCTACTGGAAATCTTTCAGCAAATTATTTCATATTACACAGAGACTGAGACTAGTATTTCAACTGAACGATTGTGTCTTTCCAAAGGAATTAACCCAATATTTATCAAGATATAACCCAATGATTGACGGGACCGATCTTTCAGATGAATGACACGTCCAAGCCTTAGTTATTCATGCTGACTTGTAGGAATTTTTTTGCATGGGTTTCAATGGATTTTAAAATAAAACTTTATCTGAATGTAAATTGATTTTAATGAAGATTGTTTATACATTTAATGTAGAGTTTTGGAAATATAATTTTTATTTGTACCTGGGAACCAATCATATATGTACCACCTGTATATTATTAAATAAAAAATGTTATTACATTAGAGTATTACCATCCTTGACATTTACATGTAGTAAACATTGCAAGAACGGCTGATTCATAAGAAAAAAAAAAAAAACCATGACAGCCACGTAAATCGCGCTGAACGTTACTTAGTTTAGTGGCATATATCTACTGGATGAAGTGTATGTCGTTCCTATTAATTGCAAAATTATGATCTGGAGATCACATACCCTTAATGATCTTTCAGTAAGACATTTATTGGCCACTACACGCGTAAATCGCCATACAACCCAGTGATTCTTAGACTTCTAACCCGAAACTGTAGTGTGAAATTCAGCCGCATGGTGGCAGCAGGGGTAATTTAATCAGTCTATTGTTATTTCTATCTAAGCCCAACATTTATCCAATCACGAGGTCCACTTACTTTGATTGGCTGAGTGAGGAAGATCGAAGTAAAGAACGAGACGACCAGCGACGTGATCCACTTCCGGGTCTTTTCGTCACCGAAAGTGATCCCGTAAAAGGTGACGAAGGCGGCGCTGAGCAACGTCGACACCCATAGGAGTATCCAAGCCACGATCCGGAACCACCAGGGTAAGAAGAACGACTTCGGCTTCTTTTTCTCTTTGCCCTTCATCTTATCTTTGTCACCCTCATCAATGCCACCCTCATTAGCAGTGACACAATTGGTGGCTTTGTCTCCAAGGGGCGATTCTTTGGGGATTCCCTCGTCTGGCGTCACTTCGCTAGAAGCGCCCTTTTCGTTATTTCGATCTGCCCTATTCTCGTCTCTCGATGACGTTGACCCACCCGGACCTTCCGGATCTGCGGCCGACAGGGCGGACGTCGTATCCGTCGAGGCTCGCCGTTTCGTCTCCATATTGGCCTCGTTTTGCTCGATGGCTTCTTTGCAGCGCGGTGGTCGCTTCGAACGGAGTCTCGCCTTCCGGAAGAACGTCACCGCGGCGAAGTTGACCGGAAACACGATGATGATGGAGATGACGCCGACGAACAGCTAAAATATTAGACGAAGACGAACGGATAGGATAAAAGATTAAATAAATATACACTGCTGCGTCATAGACGTGTTCAGCAAGGGTTGGATAATGACGCCTCAGGTTGACCACGTGTACGGCTTAAAATATTACTTAAGCCAATTCGTTAAGAAGAAAGAAATAGACCCCCCCCCAAAAAAACAAAAAACAAAACAATTTCAAACAAATTAGGAACGAAACAAAACTAATTCCACGACTTGAATTGTTAAATAAGATCGATTATAGAACTAGCAGATTACAGGAGATAACCACACAATCGAGTGATTGATTGTCAACAATGGCTGATAGTTAATACGTACCTGTTCCTTGCTGAAGGAAAACGGGCCAAGACTGATGGAAGTACTCTTGGCGTTCGAGCTGTCCAATATCTCGTAGTACATGGCGTTGGCCAACATGGTCGTGTACAGGAGGAGGAGACAACAGGACAGTCTCTGGAGACGGGTGAATCGGCTCTCCGGGGGTCGGGCTATCACCGAAAACCAGAGATGGTCGTCTCCGAGTTTCTGAGCCGCCTTGTTCGTGACGAGATTCTTCAGAGCTATCATCTGCCGTTTCCCGGAGAGTGGCACCAAACGATCTACCTGAATAACAAAGATCGGTATATCAGATGTGTTTGTGTGTGTGTGTGTGTGGGGGGGGGACGAAACAACATCAAATATAACAAATACAACACGAGCTTGTAATAATAATAATAAAGTATTTGTTGGACTGCCCGATACAAATATATGTAACATATCATATCAATGTTACACATATCTCAATTGTAGATCTTTTTCTGAATAGCATACTGAATATCTGAAATTCCAACAAATACTTTATTATTATTATTATTATTATTATTATTATTATTGCCCAGTAACTTGGAACTCAAATGGCTCAGGCAATACAGTACTGTACTGCAAACCACCAGGTCAAGGTTTGAATCTGATTCATACTTGCGTTGTGTCGCCCCATAGCCATATATGACCATATATCTCAGCGGTGACCAAAGAGTCAGGTATTCGCTCATTATTGATATTTGAACTTTGATTTTAAAATCAGCACACGATAAAATACGTCACATCGAATCCTAAATAACTATGATTAGAATTTTCAAATCCTATCTAACCTATATTTCAGAATATTTAAATCCTATCTGCACTGTATATCAGAATTATAAAAATCCCATCTACACTGTATATCAGAATTAAAAAAATCCTATCTACACTATGTATCAGAATTTAAAAAAATCCTATCTACACTATATATCATAATTTTTAAAATCCTATCTACACTATATATCAGATTTTTAAAATCCTATCTACACTATATATCAGAATGTTTTAAATCCTATCTACACTATATATCAGATTTTTAAAATCCTATCTACACTATATATCAGAATGTTTTAAATCCTATCTACACTATATATCAGATTTTTAAAATCCTATCTACACTATATATCAGAATGTTTTAAATCATATCTACACTACATTTCAGAATTTTTAAAATCCTATCTACACTATATATCAGATTTTTTCAATCCTATCTACACAAAACATTATAAAAAAATCAGTAATAACTGTGTTCGTTGTCACTCAAACTATTCCACTCATTTTATGCCTAGATGACATTCGCGATATTCAGCCACCTAACTACAACGACGCCATTTTAGCTTGAACAAACACCAACAATCCCGTACGTTTAACAATAAACTTCAATCGACCATTTCGTTGAATTCAATGAACCGGACACGAAAGAAAAAGACTAAGCGCACTACCGACCTTGCCATCGGAGTGATCGACAGCGAGCCAGTCATTGAGGATGAAGTAGAAATATTGTTTTGTCTGAAGATCTTGGACGATGACGTAGTTCAGATACCAAGATCCATACTTGCCCTTACCGCTGTTGTCATGCCATATACGTAGGTATGTTAACTTACCAAGCGGCCTGAAGCGACAAGTTTTGAATATATTAGAGGATTATCATCTGTACATAATATATATATATATATATATATATATATATATATAATTGTGTGTGTGTGTTTATGTGTGTGTGTACGTGTGTGTGCGCGTTGCGTATGAAATGACTTCATGTGTTTGGGATATAATAATAATACATGTTTTATAGCGTCAGATCCGGGTAACCCTGCTCAGAGGCGATGTACAGTATTATTATCCCCGATTCAGACCTGTTTCAATCCAGCACACATCTCAACTCCCAAAGGGAGCATATATCGTGTGGTGCAATTGAAGGCGCAAAGCGTTATTTAGACACATAGCCATCACGTCCTGTCAGGTTCTCATTTTTATGGATGGGTGAACCAGTCGCCACACGACAG
This sequence comes from Paralvinella palmiformis, assembly GCA_025642065.1. Taxonomy (NCBI): domain Eukaryota; kingdom Metazoa; phylum Annelida; class Polychaeta; order Terebellida; family Alvinellidae; genus Paralvinella; species Paralvinella palmiformis. Next base: position 266,474 of record JAODUP010000091.1, read on the forward strand.
CATTGCAGTTCCCGGGGCCTCGAACCCACGACCCTTCAGCTACCAGTCATATGCTCTAATTAACTGAGCCATCACGGCTCGACATGGACCATGTTCTTTACTTTTCACGAGAACCTTTGCTGTCCTCGGTCCCACTAGGTAGTGCAATGTGGACCAGCAACATATGGGTTTTTAAACTTTGGATTTAAGCCTAAATACCAACATTTAAACTGACCTAGCTTCAGAATATAAAACAAATTACAATTTAAGATAAGGAAATATCCCATAAATGTGCAGGTATGTTGGTATTCCTAAGCACTATAGATTTATTAAGATAGGCCAATATTTACGCAAATAAATCTTAAGAACATTAAGTCTGATTTAAAAGTCTACCATTTGATAGAAACATAAAACTTTATGTGACAAGCAAAATATGTTCTCGGAATTAACCGATAGGGAATTAGACTTTGGGCATAGATTTGGCTGATTAATGACGATGATATATATGACAAGAAAGCCTCTTTCAAGCTATCTATAAACGAAGTGTCTACACATCCGTGAGCCGTGCGCATAGACCCGTAGTCTAAACGTACGTGAGGATGCGCGCGCATCTGTTTTTGAAACGATAATGGCGGAGTTAGTGTTTGTTGATTTAGTTAATAAAACTATTCTGATATTTCACTACCGTACAGCTTTAATCCATTAAACGGCTACAAAATTCCAATACTTTTAAGTTTAAAGTCTAAGGCACAGTAGTACGTCTCGTTGTTGTAGAACTTAGATATATCAACACGCACACGCGAAAATAAAACCCTAGCTTTAGACCCCAGTACTAAAAATACGACAGGGAGACTCATCCATTGACCTGAAATTCTTTCAGGAAAAGGGATTAATATAATTAAAACTACAACTCACGTAACCGGAAAAAAATATACGCATGCGCATAATGGCTCACGAACGTTTAGAATACGGGTCTAAACGTAATTGTTTATCACCTGAAGGTCTCGTGGTAGATATTTATTTTGACGCACAAAATGTAATACTTTTTCTATCTTGTGTGTAGTCATGTCCCTTTGTTATATTAATATTATAAAAAAATATTATAAACATTCTACGACACTGAATGACCTAATTTATGGCGATACGTTATCATTCCATAAGCAAAATAAATGATTACTATCATGATGATGATCATTGATGTTTTACGGCCACTTTTGTGCACATGGTAGGCTAAATGGGCCGAGCGACCTCCAAATGTAATGAAGCGAAGTCAAAGATGAAACAACCTTGAGATATTGATTACTATCATGATTTTGGTGGATGTTATATATATATATATATATATATATATATATATATATACCTTTCCGTTGCCATCAGGAACGCATCAAGAGAACCGCGTTTAAATGTTGACCTTTTTGTATCATCGAGAATTCTGACGTCAGTCTCATCATAATCACCAGCTAATATACAATATATCTGGAATATGACGTCATATTTATTATCACGTCAAATCACAAGCATGACGTCATCACTGCCGACGAACATGGTAACGGAATTAAGGTAACGTACTTTATCTCTCTATCTCTCCCCCCCTCACACACACACACACACACACACACACACACACACACATACACAAACATACACACACACACAATGTTCTTTCCTAGTAAGTTTAAACCAAACTATTTTAAACCAAACTGTATTGTAATGAATAAAATATTTGAGTAAATTAACCTTTATCATACAAACAGAGGTAATTGTTTGTTATAATAATAATAATAATAATAATAATAATATATATATATATATATATATATATATATATATATATATATTACCTTTGATTTAGTACCAGCTTCCTTACGTATACCTGTCTGTATGGAGATCAGGTAGTAATATTTCTCGTCAGGTAAATTATCTGATAATGGAGTAACTCCAAGCTGAAGGATGAGAGATTATGATGACGTATATAAAGGTAATATATTGTATCAATTTGTTAGCAATATTTTAGGGAATGGATGAGCCTTTATGTATGTATATATGTATGTATGTATGTATGTGTGTGTATATGTGTATGTATGTATGTATGTATGTATGTATCTCTGTTGTTTGACTGTTTTCTTAGTAAATACTGAATGTGCATTTTATTTGTAAACACGCACGCACGCACGCACGCACGCACGCACGCACACACGCACGCACGCACGCACTCACGCACGCACACACGCACGCACGCACGCACGCACGCACGCACGCACGCACGCACTCACCCACCCACACACAGACCTTTTCTATATCTCGTCTGTCTTTCCTTCTCGCCCATATAGCGGCCAGTATGTAGGATATTAAGAGCATTATCTGTGCTATATATAATGTGGGATTTTTAACGAAGTCCATGTTAGAGAAAACATAATTAAAGTCTATTGGATTTGGCTTCACCGCCCAGCCACCGGAAAACATTGACAAGTGGCTGCTCAGACACTGGGTAGTCAAATATGTGGTGTTAGGTCCAACCTACAATATAAGTACACATGTAGGTATATATATATATATATATATATATATATATATATATATAGAGAGAGAGAGAGAGAGAGAGAGATAGATAGATCGATAAATAGATATAAGGCCTAGAAGTTAACTTTAAAAACTGACAACAAACATTAGCTGCTAGTTATTTTCTCAGGCAGCAAATATAATTTCCTGGTATGAAATGTCTTGGTATTAATTCATAATTTTGTTTGGTGATCGTTATGTACATTACGTTATTTAAATGAGACTATATTTATGCAATAAATATTGTACTATTTGAAATTTGTGTACGTTGTTACGTGTGTTAGAAGTAGCCGCGCCTTTCATATACATCTCGTAGGCTGAACATTGGCCAGTAGTGAATTGCTAGTGTCATATAACATAAAATAATTATGCGATATCATTTTATTCATTCAATTTGGCAACAAGCAATTTTCATGATAAGCCAGAAAACTTTAATCCATATCAACATTAGGTTCTACATTCGGCCTGCGGGAACCCTTTTCGCCAGAGAACCACCGATGACCTGCTGATGGCCTTATTACGATGGTACTTATTTGAGATTGTTTCGTCCTTCAAATATCACTTTCATCAAATCATCCAATACATTAGATGCCAAGCTTATCCATATCATTGTGAAGAAAAAAAACTACGTTCGTAAACTGATGTTGACAGCCGAAAGAGCAATGTGGCATCCGCAACAAGAAGATTATGTCTGTAGACTCTCCTATTGCTGTCATCCGCACAAACGGCTTCAAATATTGACGAGGGATGGCATCCGTAAATCTGCCTGGATTCTTTATGTACGCCATTAGTTCTTTGAATTCATTCCTGCGCTGTTGGTCATCAAATATTGACATTCCATTGTGGACAGGTGTCGTAAAGTGGTCCGAAACAGATACGTAGAGATGGTTTATGTCACCGTTGGCCAACTCTGCATCTGACCAATACTTTGGATCAAATATGGTAGTAGCTCGGAACGGATGACTAATCCGGACATTAGCGCATCTATTCTCTCTAGACACTGTATCAGCTTCTCAGTAATACTCTTCCGACCACTTTCTGGTGTGTTTTGTTTGTTTCTCGATAGGACGTTGTGATATTTCAGTCAATCTCCTTGCGCATGCGTATCTCACTTATTGAGTTTGATAAAAACAGCGCACTATTTTAACTAATCAGTAAATATAACTTCATTATTCAGTTTTACAATATTTTGTAGCTTGGTACCAAAATATTTAGTTTCGTATTATTAAAATATTGTTTGAACTGTCATAAAAGTTAGATAATTTAAAGCCATTTCGATTACAATATTATTGTACTGATTTAAAGGTGCCAAATGGTAGGGTATATGGTTAAAAGTGTATGTGTGTGCGCGCGCGCGCGTGTGTGCATGTATAGGTGGAATATGTGAACTAGTCACTGATGAGGTTCGAATATTCATGACATTTCCTGTTTGTTTAAAAATCGTATTTGATGTTATCATCCCTAGAAATTTTATTTTCTTGAAATAAAAGTTGATAATATATTAGCAGCAAATGTACTGCCACAACGTACCGTCAGACCATTACTGAGCCATTCTGGATCACGGCCGGCCACTTCCTGTTGCCAGGATCTGGGCTCCATATAAGCGCAGGTGGCAGTCCAAGAGCGGATGCTGTAGTTAGTCGTCAACCTACCCGTTAGAGGCGCCACTGTCGTCAGAGGGTTGTCGGTTCCATATGTATCATGGTCTTCCAGATCCAACTGACGAACACCGACAATCCATTTACCGGTCCGTCCATTGTACACCTCTGTAGGTACTGTAATCGTGTACATATCCATGAGCCATTGATCTTCGCTATAACTGATCTTGTTATCTGCATATTAAGACGAATAATATATGAATCGAATTAAGTTATTAATTTTTGGCACATCTGGGGCGTATGGCTAAGGGGCCTCTGGCTCAGAAAACATCTCACGAACACAGGTATGACGAATAATAATAATAATAATAATAATAATAATAATAAAAATTATGATGATGATGATGATGATGCTAATAATAATAATAATAATAATAATAATATAATAATAATATAAAATAATATCGGAAATGAATAATTAAGGGCGATAACTTTAATTACGAAGTGGAATCAAATAGAAGCCCAAGTATTTGAGGATACCATCCCCACTACAACTACCAATACATTGAGCGACCTCCAAATGTAATGAAACGCAGCCAAAGATGAAACACCCTTCAGATATGGCCACGCCGGGATACGAACACGGGTGGTAGTGATCTGTGGTCCAACGCGCTACCGCTAGACCACGGAGGCGCCCCACCACTACCACTACAGCTACCACTACTATCATTATTACCACTACAACACACTATTACTATTACTATTTCTTCTACTACTAATACTAATACTACTAATAATCCTATTACAATTTAGTAAAAGTAGAAAATTGTCACCAAAAATAATTACAAAAATACCACCAGCACCATACTACTACTACTAGTAACTACTACTAGTAAGTACTACTACTACTACTACTAGCTACTACTACTACTAGTACTACTACTACTACTACTACTACTACTACTATTATTACTACTACTACTACTACTACTACTACTATTACTACTACTACTACTACTAGTACTACTACTATTACTACTACTACTACTACTATTACTAGTACTACTTCTTATACTATTGTTCATTTAAGCAATCAAGAAATTATGCCACTAAAATTATGTAAAATTATAAATTCCTGTAACGAAATGACAGAACTCGATGAAACACAAAGAATATGGATAAGAAGATTGAGTTAAAACTAATACACTCTATTATCGTCATAACAGAATTACGTACAGATTATATCTATTTCTGCCTGAAATAAAGTAACTCTGTTTAAAGATTGATTGATTGATTGATGATTGATGTTTTACTGCCGCTTTTGTGCACATGGTAGGCTAAATGGGCCGAGCGACCTCCAAGGGCAATGAAGCGAAGTCAAAGACGAAACACCCTTCGGATAAATTCTATTTAAAGAAGTCGCGAAGCTTTCTGCTTCGGATAAGGACACAGACGACGCAAACTCACCAACGTTAGACATCTTCCGTGGTACTACACCAAACACATCCCACTCTCCGGTACGGATGTTCGGGAAGTCGCCGTAACGGATATAGATCGCCAGCTGAACGGCTGGATCTTCCGGAACCAGCTCGATATTGAGCGAGCCCACCCGATTGGTCACGTTTATGCCGTGATAAAACAGGTCGACGTCCTCATTGGTCGCCGACATCACGGCCTCGACATAGTTAGCTCGGGGCAATTCATCCATGGAGACTTTAACCGGCAGATTGATGACAATTTTCTCGCTGCTGCCTTCAATTGACAATGGCGAGCTGTCTCCTTCGAACAAGGACAACGCCATCGTTGATGAACGTAAATTTGGAGATAAATCTGGCGGTTTGTCATTCAGGAAGGCGTACATGTTGAACGGAGCCACGGACATCTGTAATAGTCGAATGGTGTCTATTAGTGATACAGCCCCATCGTCTGACACACTCTAATTATATTGCAATATACTGAAATCGGAAACTAATTTTTCTAGAGATTAGTTAATTTTGTTCATTGTTAATAGTTATTGTTGTTGTTATTTTTTGAACTGAATTGCTTAGCCTCTGTGCTGGTCACATCTGAGACCTATGGCCAGACTCGAACCCACAACTTGGAGGTTCGCCGAACACTGCTTTAACCTCGATGCCATCTGAACGTCCTCACTGTTAACAGCACAATATTATAATGATGACTGATGATTGATGTTTTACGGTCACTTTTGTGCATATGGTAGGCTGAATGGGCCGAGTGACTTCCAAAGGCAATGAAACGACGTGAAAGATGAAACGCCCTTCAGATATGCCCACGCCGAGATTCGAATTCAGGTAGTAGTTATCTGTGGTCCAACGCCCTACCAACTAGACCACGGAGGCGCCCTCGCAATATTATAAAGTGTATTTACATCACTGTGTAGTAAATGCAACTAAATATATAATTGCCGCTTTAGTAGAACTCTCCGACCAACGAAAGTCAAGTTAAGAAATGTCAAAATACGGAAAGAATTTTAAAGAGGAATTGAATTACTTGTAGCCAATCTAAATAATGGTTTAAGTAAAATGGCTTATTCACACGATTATGACCGTGTCGTATATTTCCTTTTTATTCTTAACTGCCTTTTGATAGGAAGTTAAGATGTGTTCTCTGTAGAACCGAATGTTTCCGTTTTAGGGTTTCATCTTGTACGTATGCAGGCAAGTTCTTGTTCTTGTAAATTCCGTTATCGCAATGCGTTGCTAAAGTATATCTGATTCTACATCTTCCTACCAGAACGTTCTTGAATGGAATCCACCAACTTACTCACTAACGACCCCACGGGATTGTACAACACCAAAACTGCGAGCGACTGACTCGAACACCTACTTAAAGGTATGTGAATGAAGTTCCAGTTGAGGTATGGAGGCCGCTCCGATTGAATATGAGAGGGAAAAGGTCAAACAAGTAAATACAAATCATAGTCATAGCATAATGTCAAATCCGTCGAACAACGGAACTGGATTCCAACTATGAAAAATCGTAAAATATTTGTGTTTAAGACCCGCACCGACAATTCTTAGTAGAAGACTTGTCTCGGGGAGTTATAAAGATCTGATTCATTCAATTTGTTCCTAGTTTCAGTTGAAAAACTTGAAAACATTTATCTCTATTATTGAGATATTATTAAAGGATCTTTCAACGCAATTGTGTAAAAACAAGGAGATTATAAAAACGTTCTCTTTGAATTATCGGGCTAGATTGTCCAGATGAATACGGATTAAGTTGGTTTGCAAAATGTTAAAGTTCTTTCGATTTTCAATATTTATCATTGTTGGGTATTTTGCGCGTCTCAGCTTAAAGCTGGAGCACTAAAAGAAGGTCCCCCCCCTCTGTGCTTGTACCTTGCCGATGGTGAGGGGGCTTGATTGTGTCTCAAGGACTCTGGAAGCTATACCGGTGGGGGCTTGTTTAACCAAGCTAGGGTGGTCTCAGAGGAGGGACCAGACGATACCCAGCACCTGGTCCTCAAGATTGGGGGTGGGGGGAAGGGGGGGTTGGCGTGGGACTAACAAACCCACCCCGTAAAAACAAACCTGCTACAGAAACTACTACAACAATTACATCTTTCACAAGCGGCCTCGTGGCCGACTTGAGCCAGACATCTGGCAGTATGGCCACATCTGATCAAAGGACATGTTGTAGCCTTATGTCCCACTGGGGACAAAGAGGATAATAATAATAATAATAATAATAATAATAATAATAAAACGCTCTTAAGGGGGTCATTCAAAGGCGCTGTACAAATAATATGTCTATAAGATATTTAAGCTATAATTATTATTTATCTGTCAAAGCGACCTTGTACAGGTGTGTTTTTATAACAGATTTAAAATTTTCAAGAGACGATCAGAAGAGAAGATACTAAGACAAGATGCAATAACGTTGCAGTAGAATACTGACTGTGATGTAATATATCATATTATGTCATATTTTCAACAGAGGCGTGCATAATATATTTTGATTGAGTTTAAAAACTAACAAAGCTTTGAGATTCAGATCAGACGAGGTCAATGGATCAAGAAATGCGCACCTGGAGAGAGACGACATTTCCGTCGGAATCACATCCGGACGTCTCATTCAGGAGCTGGCAGTAATCGGGGATGCCAACAGAGACGTCCTCTACAACCTGCCGGACGCCCGTTAACGATTGGGCAGTGTCTTTCTGGATCTTGAGGCTAAGCCAATCGCTGTTCGTCAACACAGCATCTTCTCCCGGATTGGTACCCCGCAGGATTATGGACGTCAGACGATCCAGATTGGACAGCAGGGTGTTTACTGTTTTGCCACTCTGTGGACCAGAATAAATTAAGACCGTCACCGATTGATACACCAACGGATGATACCAGAGTTATCTCTGTCTGGTCATA